>PVKA01016354.1:0-48096 GCA_004027165.1 Ctenomys sociabilis | reverse complement strand
TGCCAAGGAAGCGCTTATTCCACTGAGCCATTTCCCCGCCCCCTAAACTTTTTTTTTTTTTTTTTTTTTTTTTTTTTTTTTTTTTTTTGTGGAACCGGGGATTGAACTCAGGCCCTTGCACTTGCCAGGGAAGCACTTATTCCACTGAGCCATCTCCCCAGCCTAAGCTCTGCTCTCTTAAGACAGATTCCCAGGGTTGCCACTGGGACTACAGCTGTGCCAGGCACTCCAGGGACAGAGTCGTGATGGCACTCGCCTGGCGTTTAGCAGCCTTTTTTTTTTGCAGAACTAGGAATTGAACTCAGGCCCTTGTGCTTGCCAGGGAAGCGCTTATTCCACTAAGCCATCTCCCAGCTCCTTTAGCAGTCTTTTGATTCTGGTTTCTTTTTCTTTTTTATTTTTGCCTTTTTGAGACAGGGTCTCACTATAAAGCTCAGGCTGGCCTTGAGCCCACTTTGTAGTCCAGACTGGACTTGAACGCAATTAACAACCCTCCTGCCTTAGCCTCAAGTGCCAGGATTGCAGGCATACACCACCATGCCCAGCTTGATTCTATTTTCTTTTTCTTTTTTATTTTGCTTTTATTTTTTTGGCTGAACTGGGGATTGAACTCAGACCCTTGCACTTGCCAGGGAAGTGCTTATCCTACTGAGCCATCTCCCTGGCCCCCTTAATTCTGTTTTCAAAGCAGAACAGTAATGGCAGCTTTTTACTCTTGAGGTTTTACTGGTCTGAAGAACTGGCAGAAGCTCTAAGGTGGTGTATCTGCTGGCAGGTGATGAGCTGTGGCATTTTCCTGGCATCAGGAAATGGATGCATTTTCAAAACCAGTGTTTGGTTTGTGGGCACATGTGTGTCTCCATCTACCCATGTCTGTGTTGGACTTTTCTTTTTTGCAAAAGAAAAAAAAACACAAAATGCAAAACTGAGGCAGGGGGCTCACTGTGAGTTCAAGGCCAGGCTGGGCTACGCAGTTCAATGCTGGTCTAAACTACATGGCAACATTCTTGTCTCAAAGGAACAAAACTGGGTTAGTAGAAGACTTCTGAGCTAAAAGAGGTATGGAGGCCTCAGGTCCTATCCCTTCAGTTAACAGCTGGAGGAATGGAGGCCCGAGGTCCTGTCACCTTATCAGGGACTCTGCAGGGGGGAGCTGTCTGGGCTGTGCTGCGGCCGGGCCCCATGGCTGTCTGCTCATGCTATGTCTGCTTCCTCAGAGCATGTATTCCCGTGTGCCTGAGTGCCAGGTCACCACCTACTATTACGTGGGGTTTGCATATTTGATGATGCGTCGCTACCAGGATGCCATCCGGGTCTTTGCCAACATCCTCCTCTATATCCAGAGGACCAAGAGCATGTTCCAGAGGACTACATACAAGTATGAGATGGTAAGGGGTGCCACCTGCACGCTCTCTGCTGCCCCCTTGGCTTGTTACTTTTGGTAAACACCATCCAGAGTTCTTTAATGCATTATTAAACTTTATTTTACTTTTAAATTTAAATATTTTCATTACTGCATTTGTAGTCAATTCATTATGAAGCGCTAGTACATGTACATGACGTGTTTCAACACCCCCCATCCCTTGGACCATATATATATATATATATATATGTTTTCTTTTTTTTTTTTTTTTGTGGAACCAGGGATTGAACTCAGGCCCTTGCACTTGCCAGGGAAGTGCTTATTCCACTGAGCCATCTCCCCGGCCCCTATATGTTTTCTTTTTTATGTATTTGTAAGGCTCAATGGCTGCATCCCTCTTACACACTTACTACAATTCCCTTTTTTAATATTACCACTCCCCCACCCCCTGTGCTGAAGATTTATCATACTATTTCCTATTGTCTATATTCTGTACTTTTTTTTTTTTCTTTTTTTTTTTTTGAGACAGGGTCTCACTATGCAATTCAAGCTGGCCTTAAACTCACTTTTGTAGCTCAGGCTGGTCTCGAACTCACAACAATCCTCCTGCCTCAGCCTCCCGAGTGCTGGGATTACAGGCATGCGCCACCACGCCCGGCTTTCTGTACTTTTTTGAGACAGGGTCTCACTGTGTAGTGCAGGCTGTCCTCAAACACTATGTAGCACTAGCTAGCCTCAAACTCAGGGATCTTCCTGCTGCAGCCTCACCAGTGCTGGGATTACAGATGTGAGCCACCATGCCCAGTTTCATTTCTCCTTTTTGCTGTTGTTTTATTATTTTCTTTTGTGGTACCAGGAATCAAACTCAGGGCCTCACCCTTGCCAGAGAGCTGGTGTTCTACTGAGGTACATCCCCAGCCCTTTATTTCTGTTGTAAACTCTTCTCTTCTGGCTTTCTTTTTTTTTTTTTTTGGAGGAACCAGGGATTGAACTCAGGCTCTTACGCTTGCCAGGGAAACGTTTACTCCACTGAGCCATCTCCCCGGCCTTCTCAAACTTCTGGCTTTTCTTAAGGTGTTATAAACCATCATTCCCCTCCTGTGCTGTAAGACACTAACTCCTTTTTCTCCTGTCTGAGCTCCCTCTGTCCCCTCTTCCTTACCAGCTCCTAGTAGCTGCCATTCTGCTTGCTGCTATTTGCCTATGAGTGAGAGAACCTGTGTGTGTTCTTTCTATTCCACAGGATAATTTTTTCTTTTGCCCTAGTACATGCTAGGCAAGTGTTCTACCATGGAGCTACACTCCCAGTCTCTAGAAGATTATTTTTTAATAGCTGATTTCACTTTATTATGCCTGTTTATTATGTGTGCTTTGTTTTATTGAGACAGGATCACACTGTAGTTCTGGCTGGCCTTAAACTCGCTGTGTGGTCCAAGCTGTTCTTGAACTCATAGCAATCCTCCTGCCTCAGTCTCTCAAGTGCTGGGATTGCAGCTCTGTACCACCACACCTGGCTGTTAGTTCTGTTAACTTTAGATTATTCACAATCACACATACACGCACACACACACACACCCTCTCCCCTGGCACTGCGGAGGATTGAATAGGGAACACTGTTACACCCCTCCATGAATTTTATTTTGACGTAAACTTTTGCTAACTTGTCCAGATTTAGCCTTGACCTTACAACTTTTCAGTCTCAGACTCCTAAGTAGCTGGGATTCCAGGCATGTGCCACCATGACATGCTGATTTTTTTTTTTTCTTTGCAGAACCGGGGATTGAACTCAGGTCCTTGCACTTGCTGGGGAAGTGCTTTTTCCACTGAGCCATCTCCCCGGCCCGACATGCTGATTATTAATGTCCTGAAAATAGGGACATTTTGTATTACAGCCTGTGTGTACCTACATTTACTCATTCAGCCACAGTGTGCTGAATGTTCCCTGGGCTTTGGAGGTTTTAAATGACTCGGATGGAAGGTTAGCTTAGTGGCAGGTTGCTTGGTTACCATATGTAGGAGCCTAGATTCAATCTCTAGGACTGCAGAATTAAATAGCTAGATGTGGTAGAGCATATTTGTAGTCCCTGCCTTCAGGAAGTGGAGGCAGAAGGATTGGCACAAATTTGAGGCCAGCCTGAACATCTGAGGCCAAAATGAATAAGTGAACAATATGGTGAGGTGCACCTGGCATGCATGAGAACCAGGTTTGTCCCCAGCACTGCAGGTGTGAAAAAGGGACGCGAGCTGAGGAGTGAGCAGAGGGGCCCAAGATGGGTGGACTGGAGGCACCAGGAGCGCAGAGGACACCTGCGCAGAGGTCGGCCGAGGCGGTCATGTAGCTCCTGCAGCTAAGCTGGAGAGCAAGCACGGAGGGATGTGGTAGCAGATTTACAGTAATGTCCTTCGCACTGAGGAAGAGTTCTAGGTCTCCTGGAGGCCTTGTGGGGGTGCATAGGTTTCAGGTAATGGGTCCTGTGCAACCCTCCAGCAGGGTGTGGGGGCAGAAGCTCCAGCCTGAGCTGGTCCCAGGGAGAAGCCCAGGAGGTGACTAAAAAGGACAAGGCTGGGGCAGGCGCTGCTGAGCTGGAAGGTGGTGCTGGGGCATTTGACTGGTGCCATGTGCCTGGTAAGCAGAGAAAGTCTGAAGCCCGCTGCTGGCAGGGCCACAGGGCCAAGTCTCTTGTTTGACTCCAACCCGATCTCCACGCACCTGCAGATCAACAAGCAGAACGAGCAGATGCATGCGCTGCTGGCCATCGCCCTCACTATGTACCCCATGCGCATCGATGAGAGCATCCACCTCCAGCTGCGGGAGAAGTATGGTGACAAGATGCTACGCATGCAGAAGGGCGACCCGCAGGTCTATGAGGAGCTCTTCAGCTACTCCTGCCCTAAGTTCCTGTCACCCGTGGTGCCCAACTACGACAACGTGCACCCCAACTACCACAAGGAGCCTTTCCTGCAGCAGCTCAAGGTGTTCTCCGATGAGGTGCAACAACAGGCCCAGCTCTCCACCATCCGCAGCTTTCTGAAGCTCTACACCACCATGCCTGTGGCCAAGCTGGCTGGCTTCCTGGACCTCACTGAGCAGGAGTTCCGTATCCAGCTCCTTGTTTTCAAGCACAAGATGAAGAACCTGGTGTGGACCAGTGGCATCTCTGCCCTGGATGGCGAGTTCCAGTCTGCCTCTGAGGTCGACTTCTACATCGATAAGGTATGGCCATCCTGTGTCCCAGCATCTCGTCATGGTCTGACCACCCTCCCCAACTGAGGTTAGGGGTTTCCTGGTGCCGGGAAAATAAGCTAATCCTGTAGCTTAGCTGACCTTTCTAAAACTCGCTCTTAGTTCAGTCCCCGGTATCGCCAAAAAAAAAAAAAAGCACTCTTAGAAATACAAATCACCAAGCAGAAATAATCAGCTCTACTTAGACAACTGGAGGCAAGAGCAAGGTGAGATGGTGGAGCACAGGCTGCAGCACGAAACATGCTTCTCAGGAAGGCTGTGTTGAGAATGAGCTGGAAGCCAGACCAGAAAGGGGAGAGCATCCCCAGCAGAGGGAGCCAAGGGCCCGGCAGAGCCATGAGTGCCTGAGAAAGGCTGCGGAATGGCTACGTGGCCAGAGAGGGGCGCTGTGGTCCAGGCTAGAGCAGAGCTCAGAGAGTGGTGCTTTGCACACTGCCCCAGCACTTGCAAGAAAGAGCCACTGTCTGGACTTCTGACTCCATGGCTTAGACCTTCTAGGGCTTGTTTTTTTGTTTGTTTGTTTTTGAGACAGGGTCTTTCTTTGTAGCTCAGGCTGGCCTTGATTAGCTGTGTAGCCTAAGCTGGCCTGGAACTGGGAGTGATCCTCTCCTGTCTCGGCCTCCTAAATAGTAGGATTACAAGCATGCGCCTGCAGTCCTCCTGTCTCAGCCTCCAGTGGCAGAGATTAGAAGCTTGCACTACTACACTCAGCTTATGTAAGATTCCATAGAGTGCCTACCAAGGGCTTGTACCTTCCACTGATGTCTGTCTGTCTGTTTATCTATCTTCCGTCCTTGTATGTATAGAATTCTTCTCATAAGGATACCCAAGCAGCATAGCAGTGGTTTCAGGAGGAGAGAGTTGAAGGATAGTGTGTGTTTTCACTGTTGTGATTTTAAGTTCAAGCTGGACATTTTAATGTCCTGATGAGGTTTTTAAAAGAACCAAGTTGTTTTGTTTTCTCAAGTGAGATATTCCAGATTTAAAAGATCGCAGCCTCTGGAAGGACTCTGCAATGCTGCCTCCCAGTTTGTGAAAGAAGCCATCTGTTCTTTGCAGGCAGGCTCAGCTCTCTGATGGGAAATCGCAGTTCTGGGTCCAGGACAAGTATCATTATCTCTGCTAGAATATTCTTAGCAAGTGTCTCTCAGGTACTATTTGATCCTTATCATCTGATAGTGCTACTAAGTGTGTGTTAGAACTCGGTATATCCTCCATATGTCTTAAATTTTTTGTTTTGGTGGTACTTAGGACTAAGTCCAAGGCTTCCTGCTAATCTCCCTGACCTGTTTGTTTTGAGACAGAGTCTTCCTAAGTTGCCTAGGCTGGCCTTCAGTCAGAAGTCTTCCTGCCTCAGCTTCCTGAGTAGCTGGAATGCTAGGTTCATGCACCTGCCTCTGGCTCTTTGTTTAATTGCCACTTAGTGATTGTGTGCAGCATGTGACAGTCAGGTCAGGGTAACGGGCACATCTGTGGGAACTTAGGATTTCCACATGTGTTAGCCTTTTTTTTTTCTCAGCCTTTGCTTGACATGGGAGTGAGCTGGGAATTCACTTCAGTTCACGTTTATCTCAAGATGAGTCCCTTTGGGATCCCAGCATTATTAGAAGAATCTTTTATTAGAGTACCAGGGACCAAGGTGGGGGGCTTATGTGCTTAGAGTGGTTTCTTTTTCCCTTAGGGAGCTCTTGTGTTTGCCCATCCTCTCTGATGCTAGAAGGTGACTAGCTAGGGATGGTGGGGCACTCCTGTGACCTAGTGCCCTGAGAGGATGAGGAAGGAGGCTTATAAGTTCAAGCCCAGGGCTGGGAGATGGTTCAGTGGAATAAGCACTTCCCTGGCAAGCGCAAGAATATGAGTTCAATCCCCGGTTCAAGAAAAAAGTTCAAGTCCAGCCTAGATAGCCTAGTGAGACCCTGTCTCAAAACTAAAAATTGGAGGAGATGCGTGCTGGGATGTATGAAGGCCCTCAGTTCAATCCCCAATATTGTGATAGATGAATGAATTTTACAAACCATAGTTATTGTCTAATTCTAGAACATTTCTATCCTCTGAAAAGAAGCTCTTCATTAGAGATCACACCCAGTTCCTCCTTTTTCCCATCCCCAGCAAAGTGCTAACCTCCTTTTCTGCCTCTGTGGATTTGCCTCTTCTCAACATCTCCTATAAATGGAATCTGTGACGTGTGGCCTTTGTGCTGGGCTTCTTTCACTGAGTATGTTTTCAGGGTTCATCCACCTTGTAATATGATCAGCATTTGTTCTTTCTGTGACTGAATAACATGTGTTTATCCAGTCATTAACTGAGATTTGAATCATTTTGACTTTTTTAGTTAGTAAGACTAAGGCAGCTGGGCATGGTTGGGCACACTGTAATCCCAGAATTTAGGAGGCTGAGGCAACCAGCCTTTTTTTGTCTTTAAAAAAAGCAAACCAAAACAAGACGAATGCAGTGGGGCACAGAGGGACACACCTGTAGTCTCAGCTTCTCAGGGGGCCGAGACAAGAGGATCACAGGTTAAAGGGCAGCAGCCTAGGCAACGTAGTGAGACTCTTGTCCAAAAAAAAAAAAAAAAAAGGAAAAGGCCAGACGTGTATTTCGGTGGAGGACTCTCCTGAGTTTGGTCCTCCATATAAGGGGAAAAAGGGGAGAAACAATGGTGCGCGCCTGGAGCCCCAGCTGCTGAGGAGTCAGCTCGGGTGACCAATGAGACCTCGTGTCCAAAAAAAATCTGCTATGAATGTTTGTGAATTTTTTGGGTAAACATATGTTTCTAATTTTCTTGGATGTATATTTAATAGTGGAATTGTTGGCATGGCTTGGAAGTTTGGTTTTAGTAGTTCATCTTGCTCTAAATTCTGACTTGGAAGTTTATGGTATTTGGAAGATGGGTGGGTGTTCAGTAGGACTGAGCTGAGCTGTCCCTGATTGGAACGTCACACCAAAGGAAGAGCATGTCCATCGCGGACCTTTTCTAGTGCATCTGCTGTCAGACCACTCTGTCCCTCCCTGTGCTGTCAGGTCATCTGCTCACTGTCCTTTGGACTTTGTACTCAGTGATGAAAACTCCAATGGCCACGTCACTAATGCTCCCTGCTTCCCCGAGGCCCCGAGAGCCAGTAGTTGGGCTGCTCCAGGTGTACGTTTGCTCTGAGGTTCTCCTCAGGTTCAGTTGCCCCGCATGCCTCAGCAAGAACCTTGAAGCCGCAGTGGCCCGTGGCCTATTCTCCCGAGCTCCTAGTAACCCCACGTGAGTGGCTGCCCTGCCTTCCCATACTCTGCTTCCCCACAGGATATGATCCACATCGCAGACACCAAGGTTGCCAGGCGCTACGGGGATTTCTTCATCCGTCAGATCCACAAGTTTGAAGAGGTGAGTGGTCCAAGAGGGTGGCCTGCTGGTTGAGAGCAAAGATGAGGGAGTGGTGGGGAGCTTGTAAAGGATTTGTGGCCAGTGTCTGCTTTCAAGAGCCTCTGCCTATGGCCCTTGTATGTCAGCCTAACTGGCTGGCTGCAGGGCTGGGGCTGGAGAGCTGTTGCGTCAGCTTCTCAGGGCATCTTTCTGCCTGTGTGGGCCGGGGGCCCTCCCCTCTTTCCCTGCCTTTTCCCTGCTTGGGCAATGCTGCCTGCTCTTACCTTCTCACCCTGCCCCCTTGGCTGGGCTCTCAGCCTAGACAGGTCAGACCAGTTCCTTAGGATAGAGGATTGAGGCGCTGCTGTTCGGATTTTCCTATGTGAAGGGCTTGTTGTTGTTGTTGTTGTTGTTTTTGTTGTTGTTGTTGTTGTTGGCAGAACCAGGGATTAGACTCAGGTCCTTGTGCTTGGGAAGCACTTATTCCACTGAGTCATCTCCCCTGCCCAATTGTTGTTTTGAGAAGGGGTCTGACCTTGTAGCTAGGCTGGCTTTGAACTCAGTGATTCTTCTGCCTCAGTCTCCTGAGTGCTGGGATTTCAGGCCTGTGCCAGCATGCTCTGTTTTGAAAATGGAGTCGATATATTCAGTGCCTGGTCCTGGAGAAGGTTTGGGCCTGTGTGTGGATGTCCCTTGGTGGCCATTGCTGGAACCACTGTGTTCTGGTTTCCAGCAGGGGCCAGGCTTCTCCTGCAGAATGGTGGGAGAGCCGGAGCCCTTCCTGCCTCGTAGTGGCCAGGCCTGGCAGGCTGAGGGCGGCTGTGGGGCTTGCCACTCTGAAGCAGCGAGCAGTGCGGGCTGGAGACTGCGGCTTCCCTCACGCGGGGACACCCACACCAGAGGTTCCCTCCCTGGCTTGAGGGTTGCTGGAAGACTCAGCATTGGCGACTGTGCACGCTGTCCATGTCTCACTTTGGTTTTTTTTTTTTTTTTTTTTTTTTTTTTTTTTTTTGTCTTTTTGAGACAGGGTCTCACTATGCAGTTCAGGCTGGCCTTAAGCTCACTTTGTAGCTCAGGCTGGTCTCGAACTCACAACAATCCTCCTGCCTCAGCCTCCCAAGTGCTAGGATTACAGGCCTGCGCCACCACGCCTGGCCATGTCTCACTTTGGTTTATTTGTTTTCGCAGAATTGGGGGTTGAAGCCAGGCTCTTCACGCCAAGCTATGTCCCCAGCCCTTTTTTAATTTTGAGTTTGGGTCTCGCTGAGTTGCCCAGGCTGGGCTTGACCTGACTCATCATCCGGGGTGCTAGACCACAGGGTGTGCCACCCTGGCCAGCCTTAACTTCACTTTTTTACCTTCCAGCTTAATCGAACCTTGAAGAAGATGGGACAGAGACCCTGAGGACATTGACGTGGATTAGTCTGGAAGCTTTTTTGACCTTATAGCTGGAATGAATTCTGGTCACCATGAAGCCTTTACTACCTCAGCCATTGGCTGAGTTGAAATTGATTCCAATTAAGGACTAAAATATTAAAGCCAATTTCAGTAAAGGATCTTTGGACTAGACTGGTCAGCTCATTTTGGGAAGGAGAGGTCCAGGAGTCCACTCCTTCCCCTGCGTCTTCCTTTCATAGTGTATCACTTAATTCCCCGTAGTTTATGACAGAACATCTTGCAGTCCATGTACATGTGCCAGGAATCCCAGGAAACAGTGATCCGCTGAAATAATGTGCCTTAGCAGCAGTCCTGGGCCTGAGAGAAAAGAGGGCACCTGTGCTGCCAGGAGCTATGCCCACAGGGCTTGGTGGCCCTTACAACCCAGATGAGCACAGTCCTCATTTCACTGACGTGGAGGTGGATCCAGGAGGTGCATTCATTAAATGACCTGACTGAGCTCACACAGCTGTCAGGAAACTAACCAGGCAGAGCTGAGCCCACACCCTACATCTCTCACGGGCCTTCCATAGAGTGGCCCTGTTAGCTGTGGGTGCCAATATTCGTGTCACTCAGTCTATCCTTACCAGTTGGGGTCTCATCCTTGCTCCTGGTATAGGAAACAGATGGGAACCTGCCTTCTGGGCAGATGTGCCAGTCGGGTGCTGTGCAGTGCCTATCGGTGCCTGGACGCCGCGGTGTTCAGCTGGCGTCCAGCAGCCTCCTGCCTTTGATTCCATGGTTGTTGGCAAGCGCTGTTGCAGTGGGTTCCCAAGGACGGTTGCCAGGAAGATGGGTCTGTGTCCAGCCCCCAGCTGAGTATCTAACCTTCTGTGGGAAGAATCTTTAAGATCTATATCCCCAGCTGTTTTCTTTTTCTTTTTTGTCTTTTTGAGACAGTCTCGCCATGCAGTTCAGGCTGGCCTTGAGCTCCCTTGGTAGCCCAGGCTGGTCCCGAACTTGGCAATTATTCTCCTGCCTCAGCCTGTGAGTGCTGGGTGTACAGGTTTGCACCACCATGCCTGGCTGTTTATTCTGTGTATTGTTATTTGTTCTGTGTGTGTGTGTGTGGTACTGTCGATTGAGTTCAGGCCCTGTGCATGTTAGACAATCTCTCTACCAATGAGCTACGTCCCCAGTCCTAAACCATGAGTCTAGAAGTGAGACCATCTACACTGTGCCCTTCGAGCCCTGGGTCCTGTGACCCACACCCTTCAGCAGAAACACTGAGGAGAGCACAGGTGCTGGAGCCCTCAGCACAGCTGCCAGAGGCTAGAAGAGACAAGGCAGGGTTCTGGGCATGAGCACCTCGGGTTGGACTCTGTCATCCAGAGCTAGGGATGACAGGTTTCTGTCCAAAGGCACAGAATTGTGATCTATTACAGCAGCCAAGGAGCTGGTGTGCACTGGGACATGGTGGGATTTTATGAGTAGGAGGCTGGTGGTTGCCAGCTGGGCCCTGTAAAGCCAGGGAGCAATCCAAGTGGGGAAGTCCAAGCCAGGCCCTGTATGTATGGGACTCATCCTTTACCGAGTGGGCAGGTAGCTGATAAAACATTGTGATACTGTAAAATAGACCCAGGGAGATAGCTCAGTAGAATAAGTGCCTGCCTGGCAAGCACAGGGTCCTGAGTTCAATCCCCAGTACTAAAAAAAAAGGGGAATGGGATGGGATGGGGAGATAGTTCAGTCGAATAAGTGCTTACCTGGCAAGAGCAAAGTCCTGAGTTCAATCCTGGGTTCTACCACCACCACCCCACAAAAAAAAAAAAAAACATTGTGATACTGTGTTTTTAGGTAATTGAGGATAGGATCACACTGGCTGGTGTCTACAGCGAACAGAGCAAGAAGGCAGACACCACAGCCCCTGGGGACAGCTTTCCAGGCCTAGAAAAACCAGCACAAAGGTCCTGAAGTCCAGGCACATGCCGTACATATTGTACGAGGAAATGTGGCAAGGCTGGTTGGACCAGCTGGTCCTGGAAGTGCATACTACAGGGAGGCTGAGGCAGGAGGATTGAGAGTCTGAGGCCAGCCTCTGCACTTCAACCAAACTCTCAAAAGCCACTTAAGAGGTAGGTCAGTGGTGGAGTTCCTCATGGTTCCATCCCCAGGACCCTCCCAAAAGGGGGGAGGCTTGAGAAGATAAGGCCTGAGACAAGTCAGAGCTAGAAAGTGAGAGGATTTCCAGGGCCCCAGGGCAAGAGAATGGAGTCAGGATTTAATAGCCTGTGAACAGCCTCAGCTCCCAGAGGAGAACACAGGGCATTGTCTTCCTCCACATGTAATCAGTTTAAACATTGGTGAGACTTGGTTCCTCTCCAAGCCCTTCATCTGTGACCTTGCCGGATCCTCAGGGTGGCCATGGGCACTTGCCAAGCGTTCTGACAGCTTTCACCCAAGTCACTGCCTGTCTACCACCTGCTTGTCTGGCTTGGGGAGGGCTGTGCCTTGCCCTTTCCTGAGCACTGTCACCTGCTGTCCTCACCACTGGCAAAGACAGCTGTGGGAATCCAGACACCTGAGCAGCTCTCACGGGTGAACTTGCTTTGTACACCAGACATTCAAGGCCCTTTCTCCGTCGTGAGCGTTTGGCCAGATCAAAGTGGCCTGTGTCCGTCCCAGCTTTGCGGCGCACTTAGCACTGCCCACTACCAGAGTGCAGGGTCACACAGATCCAGTGTGTGCAAGCGCTGGCTCCAGGCCACCTCGGGCCCAGCGGGGTGCTGGCAGCGCAGCCCCGGGAGGGGGCAGGCACAGCTGAACTCTGCCTGGCACCGCGCAGGCAGCGGGTGCAGTCAGCAGATGCTGCCAACTTGGAATTTGATTCCATTTGCCCAGGAAAAAGTGAGTGGGCTCAGAATCCTCCTGTCCATAAGGAGAGCAGGGCTTTTGTTGTGGGTCAGAGCTCGGGGTCATTCTGAGTACCAGACATTTCTGCTCATGGCACAAGTGGTATTGGCATAGGAGACTGGGGACTGGTCAAGAACCAGTCTGAGTCCTGACTGCCACGAATTAGCTGATTGCGGCCCTAGTTCGGTCACTGTGCATTTCTCTTGCCTCAGGATTGCTGTGTTGCTTAAATTGTCAGAACCTGGTGTGTGATTAAGGAATGAGGCTATTATTAGCCAGGCAGAAAGGCCCTGTGTGAAGCAGGTAGGTGGCTTTGTTTTGATGCTTTGTATTGTGGTCCTAGAGATTGATTGAATCCAGGGCCTCTGTACTGAGCTACAGGTCCAGTCTCCCACTACACTTTAAATTTTGAGATAGGGGCTAGATCTCTACCTTGCATCGGCTGACCTAGGACTTGCGATCCTCCCAAAGTACTAGGATTGTAGAAGTAACACTGTCCATCACAAATTATTTGTTTTGGCACTGCCAGGGAATTGAACCCCGGAGCTCCAGCCCCAGCCCAGACCACAGTTTAGTTTGGCAACCTTTTTGTGATGCTGGAGCCTGCAGTCTCCAGACACCAGTGCTCAAGACCAGAGCGAAGCCCTAGGCTGGGTAAAGTGCTGAGCTGGATTCTGTCCCCAGCACCCCAGATAGGCCAGAGGGGAGAAGTGCGGGGCAGGGCAGGAGGCTCACAGGAGGTGGGGAAGTGACAGTGGATGAGACATGGGGCTGCAGGGCACAGAGCCACCTCCCCGGCTGGAGCAGGCTGGGAGTAGAACTGGAGCTCCATGGGGGCTTGAGGAGCCAGTGGGACTTTGGGTGGAGGGGCCCAGGCGAAGAGCTGAGACTGGAAGCAGGTGGAAAGATGTTGAATGAATGAGTAGATGAGTTTTGAAAGGAAGGACGATCAAGGCCGGATGTGAATGTGCATGCCTGTACTCCTAGCACTCAAGAGGCTGAGGCAGGAGGATTGTTGTGAGTTCGAGACCAGCCAGGGTAAGTGAGTTCAAAGCCAGCCTGAACTGCATAGCTAGAGCCTCTCAAAAAAAAAAAAAAAAAACAAAAAAAAAACAAAAAGAACAAGGAAGGAATGTTCAGAAAATGGTGGCTGCAGATAGATGGAGAGGTTACTGTCCACTGCCCAGATATGTCCACTGTCCAGCCCCTGGTGTGTTGAAACTAGTTGGGCCCATCCTTTTCCTTGTGCCTGCCTGTCGGGCCCCAGCACACCCTGTAGAGTAGATCCTGAAGCCAGTATGTGGTGGGGCTGGGCAGCCTCCAGGTTGGGGAAGGGGTTCAGGAAGAGGCTGAGGGTTGGGTGGGGGATGGGCCTCCAAAGCTGCCCAGTGGTTTCCTGAGGTTTTCCGGAAAGAGAGAATACGGAAAGCAGCAGCTCATCCTGGTTCCCTGGCTCCACATTCCTGTCAAGCCTGCTATAAAAACCGGCTTTTCCCTGCTCCAGATCCAGCCTGCCTGGTCCAGCCACACCTAGCCACAACCAGAATCCCTCCTGCACCTGCTCATCCCCAGCTTCCTCTGGGCCAGCCGCCTCCCTCCAATCACAGCTGAGGACACAAGAGGAAAGAGGTGCTTCTTCCAAATTCATTACTCACATCCGCACAGTTGTGTCACCTGGGGGCGAGGTGTGCCCCTGGCTAACCTATTTGGTTTAGAGGAAAAGTTCACTTTCGGTTTCTGAGGGGAGGTTGATGTCTCGCCGGATGGCCTAGAGTCAGGTAGCTGGTAACCAGTAAGCAAGCAGGCCGCTTCCTGTGTGTGACAGCCCCTTCCTTGTCCCTAAGTCCTCAGAGAGGTGAGCTTCCTGTCTCAGGAAATCTCAAGAGCTGTTTCCCATCTTTCTGCCTAGATACCAAGGGGAAGAAGAGGGTTCTCTAGTGGCCCAGAGCCCCTGGATTCCCCTAAAACTGCAGCTGGAGCATAAGCAGGGGGCTTGCCATGGAGTCCAACTGTGAGCAACAGGAGCCCAAGTCTTGGGGTTCTGACCACCACTTTAGCACCTGAACATCAGCCTCTGGCCTACTGGGGAAGCCCCAGTACTGATTTTATGAGAGGCCAAAGGCTGGGGCTGCCTCAGGGCTGGCTTTTGGCACCGCAGATCTGCTTCTGATGCATTTCAGGTCTCTGGGCCTCAGAGGTGGGGCTCCTTGGAAGAGTCTTCCCCACCTGCGAGCAGGAAGACCACAGTGGATGAGCCAGTAGTGACCTGGACACAGCACCTGTCTCCACTCAGAGGCGTACACTTGGGGGTGAAGGAGGTCGGGAAGAATGAGAATGGATCCCAGCACCCCTGACAGCCACAGGTGCAGCCAGCTGTGCCCCTCTGTGCCTCACTCTGAGCAGTACAGAGCACTCAGCTGAGGAGCCAGCCATGGGATGTCTTCCAAACAGCACAACTGCTGGGCTGGGGTGTGGCTCTGTAGAGCGCTTGCCTCGCCTGTGTGAGGTCCCGGTTCAGTCCTCCGCACTGCCAAAGACAAACAGAGCCACGGGGTCTGGAGCAAAGTGGTGTCCAGGACATGCAGTGGTCTCTTCTTCATCTCATTCCTCTGTGCAGATACAAATTGCTGCTCCTCCCAACTGAACCCGGCTTCCTGAAGCCTTCAGTGACACACCCCAGCCGCATGCCAAGAGCAGAGAACTCCCTCAAGCCAAGCCAGAGGGGCTTCAGGAAATAGGGTTCTATTTGGAAGAATAGCTGAGCAAACCAGGAGCAGCTGAGAGGGGCGTGGTATACCCCTACCCGCACCTTCTGAGCCCCGGAGCAAAGCCGGGGGTTCCATCTCTCCTCTCAGCACACAGACTTGGCTGTGCTAGCTGGGAATTGACCGGGCTGGACATTGTAGCAGCTTCTTTGACCTGCCTGCCCAGTTCGTGGGATCATCCGAGAGACAAAGTCAGAGCGTTTCTCAACTCAGCAAGCACCCGCCCTCGCAGTGACTTCCGGAGGGCTTAGCTGGAGGTTGTCTGGTCTGGAGGTCTGGCAGCGGCTGCCTGTGCTGGCCAGGTGGATTTTCCCTGACATGTATGGACCCATGCAAGAAGGTGGTCTGGACAGAGAGGCTTGGAACAGTGTCTGCCTCATACATAGCTGGGATTCCAGGGACCAAGGCTGCATGCGGGCGGCAGCGAGGGCTCAGGGTGCTGCCCTGGCATGCTCAGAGCTGCCTGCCACGCCTGCCCCGAGCCTCCCGCTTGCTTTCCACTGTCCGGCCCGCTCCTGGGGCCCACAATGCATCTATTGTGCCCCGACTCTGCCAGGCTGCCCCCTGGGGAGCAGCTCAGAGCCAAGGGCCTGGGCTCAGACTGAGTGGAAGAGTGGTCAGATCCACAGAAGCAGCCGAGGAACTTGGAGAATCTGGGGCCAAGAATCTAGATCCTAATGCTAGAGCGGCTTAAAAATGTGCTAGCCTACACTGGGGATAACAATGCCGCGGCTGCTGTCTGTCAGGGAGGGGGGAGCCTTGTGCCCTCCTCCTCTCTTATCTCATTTACTTTTTTTCATTCTGAAAGTTGTACTGGTGCCTCCCTGAGTTACCCGGGTTTCTCATCTTTCCAGTGATCTGCCTGTGGCCCTGGTGCTGAGTGGGCACATTTTTTCTTGCTTGCTTGAGGCTGGTTTTATTTTAAAATTAGAGCCTAGGGCTGGAACGGGAGCTCTGTGATAGTTTGCCTAGGACAAGGCCTCAAGGCCTCAAGTTCCATCCCCAACACCACAAAAAAACAAATAAAATAAAATAATAAAAGTAAAAGTAGAGCCTTATTTCCATCCAATGACATTAAAGTGCAAGTAATGCTGTACTGGTATAAAAAGTTAAAACTCAAGTCTTTTTGTGTATGTATCCCTTTGAGAGTGTTTCATTACACAGTCCAGGCTTATTGTGGGATCTTTTTTTTTTTTTTTTTTTTTTTTTTTTGTAGAACTGGGGATTGAACTCAGGCCCTTGCGCTTGCCAGGGAAGCGCTTATTCCACTGAGCCATTTCCCCAGTCCAGGGCTCATTTTAAATTTTTTAAAAATCATTTATTTATTTGGTATAGGGTCTCATTATACACCTCAGATTCGGGGCTTGAAGGTTAGCTCAGTTGTTTAAGCACCAACCTGGGCAAACCCGGTGAGGCACAGGGTACTATGGTTTGATCCCCAGTCCCAAGTGCCTTACCTGACCCACCCTTATGGCAGACAGAGGCAGCCAAAAACAAAAAAATAAATATATATATATATTTATACACCTCAGATTCATAGTGATCCTCCTGTCTCAGCCTCCCCAGTGCTTGTACCATTGCATTCAGAGTTCCAGGGCACAGCATGTGGTACTGCGGACTGAATCTGGGTCCTTGTGCTTGCCAGGCAGGCGCTTAGACTGCTGAGCTATCTTGCCAGCGCTTAAGTATCTTGTTTATTTGTTTGGTACAGGATCTCACTACACAGTTTGGACTCATAATAATCCACCTGCCTCAGCCTCCCAAGTGCAGGAATGACAGGTGTGGACCACTACACCTGGCTTTTCAATACTTTTTTTAAAAAAGGAAGTGGAAAAAAAAAAAGGAAGTGATAAACACTATAACAGAACAGAAGTCTAAAACAATTAATCAGTGGTGAATATGGCATGGTTACACTTCTATAAAGTCTCAAAGGGAGTCAGATAGACAATCTCCAGACATGGTGGCAAGTGCCCATAATCCCAGTGCTGAGGAAGCTGCAGTAGGAGCATTGCTGTGAATTCAAGCCCAACCTGAGCTACACAGCAAGACCCTGTGTCAAAAAGACCAAAAAGGGTTTGGGATTTGGCTCAGTGCCCCAGCACCTGCTTGACAAGCAGGTATGAGGTCCTGAGTTTGATTCCTGGTATCCACACACACATAAAAGACAGAAAATAGAAAAGTGTGATCCCAGCACTTGGGAGGCAGAGGCAGGAGGAGTGCTGCAAGTTCAAGATCAGCCTAGGCTACACAGTGACTTCAAAACCCACCTCTGCTGTATAGTGAAGCCTTGTCTCTCAACCAACACACAAGCTAGAATCTCAAAGTAACAAAACAAATTACGGAATGGTGTTTGTTTTTGTTTTTTTGAGACAGTGTCTCACTATGCAGCTCAGGCTGGCCTTGAGGTCACTTTGTAGTCCAGACTGGTCTGTAACTCCCAATGATCCTCCTGCCTCAGCCTCCCAAGGATTTTAGGTGTGCATCATGACACCCAGCGCGTTTAACTGTTCAGTGGCTGCAGAGTTTTGGTTGGAAAAGATAAAAAATGTTCTGGAGGTGATGGTGTTGGTGACTGCACAGCATTATACATGGAAACACGGCTCGTGTGGGAAATTGTAGGTTATGTGTATTTTACCACGATTTAAAAAGTACAACTGCTGAAACAGTTCTACTAGCTAATTATGCTAAGTGAAGAAGCCAGACACAAAGATCACAACTGTATATAAGATTCCATTTATATGAAATGTTTGTAATAGGCAAATCCAGACAGTGAACATGGATCTGTGGGTACCAGCAGCTGGGGGCATCGGAGAAGGGGTAGGGAGGAAATTGGCAGTGCTGTGCCCACAGTGTCAGGGCAACACAAATGCTCTAAAATTAACAGTAGCCCTGGCCACACAACTGTGAACACATGAAAAGCAGTGGAATGGAACTGTCAATTTTTTTTTTTTTTTTTTTTTTTTTTTTTTTTTTTTTTTTTTTTTTTGCAGAACCAGGGATTGAACTCAGGCCCTTGTGCTTGCCAGGGAAGTGTTATTCCACTGAACCATCTCCCTGGCCCCAGAACTGTTAACATTAATGAAAATATGTTATTAACAACAAAGACTACATGTTTTAGGCAGTGGGCTAACCAGAATGATCTTTGTGAGTCTTAGGAACCTTGTATTTTCAAGATGATGTTTTGGTAGGTGAATTATATCTCAATCCAGCTGTTATTTGAAAAAGTTGCATTTGCCAGTTGTTACAAATTTGAATTATAATTGTAAAAATGGAGTCTGCAGTAGCCCCCGATCTTACTGTTAAGATCAACTTCTGGTGGCATTTGGACCCATATCTTTTTCTCCTGATGTTTCAAATATTTTGTGTAGGACCTGGGGAGATACCTCAGTAGAATAAACACTTGCCTGGTAAGCACAGGGTTCTGAGTTCAACCCCTGGTACCTCAAAAAAAAAAAAAAAAAAAAAAAGCCAGGCATGGTGGCACATGCCTGTAATCCCAGCACTCAGGAGGCTGAGGCAGGAGGATTGTTGTGAGTTCGAGACGAGCCTGAGCTACAAAGTGCGCTTAAGGCCAGCCTGAACTGCATAGTGAGACCCTGTCTCAAAAAGACAAAAAAAAAAAAAAAAATCAAATTCTTTATGTAACTGAGCATGGTGGTACATGCCTGTAAACTCAGCCAGCACTCAGGAGGCTGAAGTAGGAAGAAGGCCATAAATCTGAGGCCATCCTGGGCTCACAGTGAGTTAAAGGCCAACCTGAATATGTAGCAAGACCCTGTCTCAAGAAACAAAGCAAAACAAAAATTATGTGTATGTATGGGTTTAGATACATAATTTCTATACATATTGTATATGTATAAATTTTACAAAACTGGGATACTATTTATCATAGCTTGCTATTTTTGGTAGTACTTGGGACTGACAGGTGCTTAAAATTAAGCTACATTCCTACCCCTTTTAATTTAGATAGATAGATAGATTGTGTGTGTGTGTGTGTGTGTGTGTGTGTGTGTGTGTGTGTGTTTTGTGGAACTGGGATTGAACTCAGGCCTTTGTGCTTGCCAGGGAAGCACTTATTCCACTGAGCCATCTCCCCAGCACCCCTCCCCCCAAAAATCTATTTAGTACAGGGTCTACAGAGTGTCACCACACAGACTCGTAGTGATCCTCCTGTTTTCAGCCTCCAAGCACTGAGATTACAAGCATGCACCACCACACCCAGTCTCAATCACTGTCTCAGCAGGCCCCTGTGGCAGGGCTGGCACAGCCTGCCAGGAATCAAACCCCAGCTGGCCGCTGCGCTCTACCTAAGCAGGCACTTTAGTCTGCTGAGCTATCTGACCGGCCCATCAACACACACTTCTGAACCAGTACACAGTCAGGGTGCCAGGACTAAGGGCTGGATGTTCCCAGTGGTCACAGTGGCATTCTTTGTCCCCAAACCCTGCATCTCACGAATAGGGGTTCCTCTCAAACTTACCTTGAGATCTCTGTAGGCAGATAACTCAGAGGGAGAGTGCTTGCCTAGCATGTGCTTTGTTCTGGGTTTGATTCAAACTCTGCTGTCATATCTCTCACTGGCTTGCTTTCTTTTATTTTCTTTCTTTCTTTTTTTTGGCAGAACTGGGGTTTGAACTCAGGCCCTTGCACTTGCCAGGGAAGCACTTATTCTAGTGAGCCATCTTCCCGGCCCGTGGCTTGCTTTGGTGGTACCGAGGATGGAACTCCGGACCTTGTATTTGCCAGGTAGAAGCTTATACCACTGAGCTATCTCCCCGACCCCCAACCTACCTTCTTGGCCTGTCATTCAGTTTCAGTGTCAAGCATCTTGGTGGCCACCATGTCTGTTCCTGTCAGTCACTCTCTCACAATACCTTTTTTCCCCTGCAGTGCTGGGGAACAAACCCATAGCTTCACACATGCTAGGCAGATGCCCCACCAGTGAGGCATATCTCCAGCCTTACTGAATTAATAAGAAATAAAACAGGGGCCGGGCGTGGTGGCGCATGCCTATAATCCCAGCACTCGGGAGGCTGAGGCAGGAGGATAGTTGTGAGTTCAAGACCAGCCTGAGCTAAAAAGTGAGCTTAAGGCCAGCCTGAACTGCATAGTGAGACCCTGTCTCAAAAAGACAAAAAATAAAGTAAAACAGGCTGGGGAGATGGCTCCGTGGAATAAGCACTTCCCTGGCAAGCACAGGGCCTGAGTTCAATCCCCAGTTCCACCAAAAAAAAAAAAAGAAAGAAAGAAAACAGAAGGTGTAGCAGTACACATGTGTAATTCTAGCAGTGTGGAAACTGAGGCAGGAGAATCACTGTGAGTTTAAGGCCAGGCTAGACTATAAAGTGAGTTCAAGGTCAATAAGACCTTGTCTCAAAAAGACAAGACTGTTTCAAAATACAACAAAGCAAGACCCTGTCTCGAAATAACAACAACAGAAAACAGAAAAACACTGAATTAAGGGCTCAAGTCACTCAGTCCTAATCCTGAAATTGTGGCAGGATTTTGAGCAACTACCTGCCTTGTGATCTGCCGGTGGCTTCTGACCTCACCCATAAACACAGGTCTACTCTCACCTGAACCTCAATTCACAGTCTACACAGCATTTCCTCCTCCATGACTTCACCTGAATGCCCACAAGCCTGGGCTGGGGCCAAACCAAGATTATTATCTTCTTCTCACGGGTGAGTAGACGGAGCTTTGCCATCTGGCCTGTGGTCGCACAGCTGCAGTCCTGTGGGTCCTCTCTTCCTGCTGTGAACTGAGCTTATAAAGCCCACAGCCAAGCCCCATATACAGCTGATGGACACCAGGGGGCCCTGCCTTGCATGCTGCCATGGCAACAAGAGAAACAAGGCCAGATCTGGAGCAGTCTTCGGGGACCTAAAGGGAGTCCCTTAGGACAAGTTCTTCTTGGTTCTATAATATTTGGGGGAAATAAAATACATAATATTTTGGTCAGAGTGGTACTGGGGATTGAGCTCAGGGCCTTGAGGTAAGCTATATTTTTGGTTCATGTTTTTTTCTAAGAATAAAACATTTTTATTAAATATATTCAATATGATTTCTTCTTTTTAAAAACTTCTTCTTTTGAAGAGAATAAAATAGAGGGGCTGGTGAGATAGCTCAGCAGACTAAAGCACCTGCTTAGGCAAGCGCAGGGACAGTGGTTTGATCCCTGGCACCACATGCCTCACCAGTCCCTCCCCAAGAGTGGGCATAGTGGCGCACGCCTGTAATCTCAGCTGGGGAGGCTGAAAGCAGGAAGATCACCATAAATCTGAGCCTGCGTAGAGACCCTGCAACAACCAAATACACTAGGAAGAAAGAAAGAAAGAAAGAATAAAAATTATACAGGATTTAAAAAAATAAGATGATATCAATTTAACAATGGTTACTATATCGCATATTGTTGTCTTCAAAGTAGTTGTTCAGATTACCAGATATAAGCAGGCAAAATTGGTCAAAGAAATAAGCATTTAAGGGGCTGGGAGATGGGCTCAGTGGAATAAGTGCTTCCATGGCAAGTGCAAGGTTCTGAGTTCAATTCCCCAGTTCCGCCAAAAAGAAAAAAAAAAAAAAGAAAGAAAAAGAAAAAGAAGCCGGGCGTGGTGGCACATGCCTGTAATCCCAGCACTCAGGAGGCTGAGGCAGGAGGATTGTTGTGAGTTCGAGACCAGCCTGAGCTACAAAATGAGCTTAAGGCCAGCCTGAACTGCACAGTGAAACCCTGTTTCAAAAAAAGACAAAAAAAAAAAAAAGAAAGAAAAAAAAAGAAATAAGCATTTAACTATTTCAATAAAAAAATATATGAAAGCTGGGCATGGTGGTACACACCTGCATTCCCAGCACACAGGAGGCTGAGGCAGGAGAATTGTTTCAAGTTCAAGACCAGCCTGGGCTACAAAGTGAGCTCAAAGCCAGCCTGAAGTTCATGGCAAGATGTTGTCTCAAAAAGACCAATAGGGCCAGTGAGATAGCTCAGCAGACTAAGTACCTGCTTTGACAAATGCAGGGATCAGGGTTCAATCCCCAGTCCCACATGCTGCACTGGCCTTGCTCCCAGAGTGCATTAGGTGGAGACAGAGTCGGGATGTGGTGGTGCATGCCTGTAATACTAGTGCTGGGGGTTCTGAAAACAGGAAGATCACTACAAATCTGAGTTTCATAGTGAGACTCTGTACCAAATACATACATACATACATACCTAATAAAAAATATGGAACACTTCCCAAATTTGCATGTCATCCTTGAGCAGAGGCAGTGCTAATCTCTGCATCTTTTCAGTTTTAGTATATGTGCTCTCAAAGGGAACACTTTCTTTTCTAAGCAAAGGGGTCTTTTATTTTCTCATTCATGCCTGCAACCCTCCTACCTCAGCCTCCCAAGTACTGGGATTATAGGTGTGCTCCACTGTACCTGGACCCCTCCTGGGTTTTTAATGAGTCCTGGGTAGCCATTAAGGCCAAGGTGCATGTTGATAACAGGACCCCAAGACTATGGTCATGATTTAACGGCAGTACCTGGATTCTAATTTGCTTTGTGTAGGAACGAGGTGGCAACCCGGGCTGGGAAGGGACCAAGAAGGCCAGCTAGGCTGTTGGAGACTGTCAGCCCCTTCCTAGGTGGACTGAATGTCTATCCACAAATTGGCCCAAGATGGTGGCCTTCTGGCTTTGCACATGTCCAGGGGCATGAGGCTGGCCCTGGTTGTCCAGCTGGGAGCTCCAAGCCTTGGATCATAACTACATTCTGGACTGTGGCTCTGTGGGCTTCAAGGACATAGATTTTTTTTTTCCAAGTCCACCTCCTTCCTTGAAAGTTTAACTCCCAGACCCAGGTGACAAGTGGGGTACAAAAGATTTCAAGCCATCTCATCACATTTCCCACTGCCATTTGTCCCTAGTTGGACTGAAGGAGGGCCAGGAGCTTTTCCATCTTGACTCTCTCAGCCACCTTTTTCTCCAGGTACTGGAGATTGAACTCAGGACCTTGTGCTTGCCAGGCAAATGCCTATTCTACTGAGCTATCTCCCCAACCCCTCAGCCACCTTTTGTAAAGCATGGATTATCCCCAATTTCAAGAAATGGTGACACTGGGCCTCAGGGAGGCACAAGATCATCTGGCCAAGGATTGGGAGAGCCAGGACTGGAGTCTTGGTTGATCTGACTCCAAAACCCTGTTCCAGATGACTAAGACTTTTTCTTGGGAGGCAGAACAGACCCACTGCAAGCAGCTACTGCTCTGGTCAGAGTGATCTCACCACCCCAGCTTAGCAGGGCTGATTCATCCTCTAGGAGTCAGGAGAGGCCTTGGGGAGAGGTCAGGGCCAGGGTCTGGAAGGGGCCAGACAGAAGGGGTGGGGAAGGCTTTCAGAGCCAGATGTTAATGGGGACTGAGCCCTGCTTCCCAAGGTCCTCTCAGGAGTTCAACCCACTACCACTGTGATCAGGGATGAAGGGACCCCTGTCCTATAAGGGTATGCGAAGGGAACCAGAGTTCACACAGCCGGTAGGACCAGCTGGCTGCAAGGCTCAGTCCCATCACTGTCACCACAGCGACACCTGGACTGATGGTGGTGGACAATGGAGTCTCAGGGAGGCTGTGGGGAGGGGATGGTGGCAGGAACCAGAGGGCTGGCGGCCGGGCGTTTTATTTAGCGTGGAGGGCCAGGGTGAATGAAGGTGGTGGCTTTGGGGATGCCAGAGTCTGCAGGTTTCAAGTGGGCGAAGGGTGGGCTTGGAGAAGTCAGTGAGGGGACTTTCAGGTCCTCAGACGTGGGGAGGAGGCAGGCTCTAGAGACCTTGGGGAGGCGCCGCGCCTGAGGGGAGGAGGGATCGCACCGAGCCGCGGGGTGGCGAAGGGGAGGGGCTTGCGCACCAGTCGTGGGTTGTCCCTGGGCTCTCTGAGGGGTTGGCCCCGGGGAAGGGGCGGCCCGGGACCGACCTAGCTAGGGGCCATGGGGCGCTGGCTTCTCTGGGCCCGGGACGGGGTGGGTCGGCGTGCGGGGGCGGGGCCACCGCTGGGTGGGGCGCGGGCCGCCCCCTCCGCTCCCCCGCGGCGCCGGCCGCCCCGGGCGGGGACGCGGCGGCCACAGCGCGCGCAGCGGGCCGCGGCGAGTAGGCGGCGGCCGGGCCGGGCCGGGCGGGCCACGCGGGCGGCGCTGCTGCTGCTCGGGCAGGTCCGGGCGGGCGGGCGGCGGGGGCCGGGCCCGGGCCAGCCCGCGCCGAGCCGGGACACCGCCCCGCCCCGCCGGAGGGCGCCCCGAGCTCGGAGCGACGGGCGCCGGGCCGCAGCCGGAAACCCGCCATGGCCGGGCCGCGGGGCGCGCTGCTGGCCTGGTGCCGCCGCCAGTGTGAGGGCTACGGTGGCGTGGAGATCCGCGACCTGAGCAGCTCCTTCCGGGACGGCCTGGCCTTCTGCGCCATCCTGCACCGGCACCGACCCGACCTGCTGTAAGTGCCAGGCGCTGGGCGCGCCGTGCGCGGGGCGGGCGGGGCTGGGCACCGCCGCCCCCCTCAATGACGCGGTGGCAGGCACCGCCCCCCGGGGGACACGACCCTGCAGACGCCCCCAAAGGCTGATCGTCCCGAGACCCCTTGATCGGTTCCTGGAGACCCCCCGTGGGGCAGTTCCCCTCCCCCACCAAGCCTTCGCGGCCCCGCCCTCTGGGACCCTGAACCCAGCCGAAATGCCTAGGGGCTCTGATTTGCAAGAGATGCTGAGCCCTTGGCTCCCTGACCTTCTCTGAAGGGGCGCTGAACCCTCCTTGGGAACCCCGGGCTTCTCCCATTTAAACTCATCTCCAGTGGGCATGGGACTCAGGACACACTGCTATAGGAGAAGAGAATATGCCAACCCAGAGTAGACTTTTTTGGCAGATTTGAGCAAATCCGAGAAACTAGTCCCTCGGCTACGCGCCCTTTTGTAAAAGAAATTAACATCTATGAGGAAAATCTACACAGGGTGTTCTCTCCCCAGTACGAGAAACCTCTGCAGGACCTGCCAGCCCTATTGGCTCCCATTGCCAAGCCCAAACCCCCATCCCTCTGTAGTTCAGGATACTGTATGCACTTCCACTATCTAGCTCTTCAGTTCCAGAATCGGAGACGCTCATGTGCTCATGTTGATGTATATTATTAAACGCAGTTTTCTTCTGTTCAGTATCCCCCTCCGGATCCAGGGGTTGAACTCAGGACTTTGTGCTTGCCAGGCAGGGGCTTGCTGTTCAGATCTTTCATGTCAACCTAACTTGTAGCCCAACCAGAATCTAGAAAGGCAGAGGGAAGGCCGCCTCTCCACCCCCATAAACCGTTGTGTGTTGATCCCTCTGGGGCCCTGAGCTGTGAGGACAGGGAACCCTACTTCTGTCTCTGAAGTATTAGCATGGTTCCTGGCACAGAAGAGCCCCTAGATTAACTCTTTTAGATGGCTACAGGTACATTGAGCTCCTGAACAGCTCCCCATTAGGAATGGGACTTCCCTGTGAGCTTGCAAGGGGAAGGAGAAAGTCAGGAGGGATGCATTGGGGGATTCAGAGGGACTGATTGACAACCACCAACTGGCCTCCAAGCTTGAAGCGACCCTTTTCTGCCTAGAGTTGTTCAGTGAGGTGAGATCAGGAACCCCTTCCTTCCATTCATAAAACAGTGAGTGAAAGTGTATCCTGTGCCTACCATTTCTTTGACTTAGGTGTTTGTCTGCAAATTGGGGGTGGAAGTCCTGGGTTCCCCCAGCCTGGTGGGGCCTGGAATCCTGTGTTTTTCAGCTCCACACCTGCTCTTCATCCAGGATAGAACCTGGCAGGACTCTCAGAGGATAGCCCAGGACTTGACAGTGCAGTGGTACACAGACTGGTTAACTCTGGGCCCAGTGGCACAGGGCTGCAGCAGTGGTCTGGGCTCTGGGTGTGGAGTGGATTTAGGGAGGTGACGGAGGTGGAGGTACCACCTCCTGAGAGGTGTGTGATGACTCTTCCAATGGAGGTAGGGTGGGGGTTGAGGAGTAGGAGGTTATGACAGGAAGAGGATGCTGGGGTTGGACCCTATGTTGAACCAGAGGCTCAGGGCCTGTTGTTTTGGTGGCAGGTACAAGACAGGGGCAGAGGCCAGGTATAAAATGAGAAGAGACTTGGATGCCAAGCTAGCTTGCTTGGTGAATCCGTACCTCTTGACATTGAAATGGAGGTATGAGACCTCTGGTGAATCACTGGGTTCCTGTGAACAATAATGAGAGTGATATAAGAATACCTACCTCATAGGATTGTGAGGATTGAATGAGGTAATAAACATACAATTAATATTAGTCCTTCTAAGTACAGTAGTGCTATTAGGCTGGAGGAGGAGGGTGCCAGTGTGTTGGTGCTTTCATTAATTCAATAATTTATAGGCCCAGAGGTAGCTCAGCAGCACAATGCCTGCCTAGCAAGCTCAAGGCCCTGAGTTCAACTTCGAGTACCACATGCAGTACTAACCCCTGCCCCCACCCCCCCCCAAAAAAAAAAAGGAAAGAAAAGAAAAAGTATGGCTACTACGCTGTGCTGGGCATCATACCTGGTAGTGGAGATAATCAACCACCAAAACCTGAGAGTCTGGATCGTGTGGGGGAAGAGGTGAATAAACAATGATAAAAATTCCATCTGCTCTTATCAGTGTCACCACTGAGACCTCCCAGGGAGAGCATAGGTTTGGAGGAGACAGAGAAGCCAGGTGACGGCCAGGGTCGGGCCAGCAAAGGGCACTATGACCTGGGTATGTGCCGCCACCCTGGGCCCAGTAACACAGGGCTGCAGGAGTCAGGAGCTGGGCTTGGGCTGGGCTGACAAGGGCCCCTGGCTGGCTCCATAAGGTGGGGCCAGAGAGCCAGGGGAGTTTGGGCAGGGGAGCGACATGGCCAGAGACTGTGAAAGGGAAGGTATTACCTCTCCACAGATGGGAAATCCAGACATCCATTTGCCATTGAGGCCAGCGACTAGTGGGAGTGAAGCTGGTCTCAGCAAAACGCAATGGGGGGGGGGATAGAGCTCAGCGGCACAAGTGCCTGCCTGGCAAGCACAAAGTCCTGAATTCAATTTCTGGTGCTTAAAAAAAAAATGTAGGCAAGGCCTCAGGGAAGAGTAGGGGCGCATTGGCATGAGGGCTAGGGATGGGGTTAGGGTGAAGTGGTTCTAGGCTCGTGTGGACTCTGGCCTCTTCCTGGGAGAGGCTTCTGGGCTGGGCTGTGGTCTTCCCCGTGGTCTGGACATTTCTAAGCTCCTTTGAGACCAGAGACCATGTGGATTTCATTTTTGTTCAAATGGAACTTTCCAGGCCTCTGAAAACTTTCAGAAAAGATCTGTGTTAGCATACCCAAATGTTAGTGAAGGGCAAAGATGGGGTGGGAGAAGAAATTGGAGGAAAAAACTGGAGTGTCCTGTGGGTTTTTACAATTTTCACATTGCTTTCAGCATTTATTCATTCACCAAACATTGGTGTGAATCCGAGGAGCTGTGTTCATTTGTGTTGCAAGCACAGGATGGGTAGAATATGATCCTGGCTTTCCAGGAACTCTGCTGGGGAGGCTGAAATAAGTGGCAGAGACCAATGCCTGGGTGTCACACCTGGAGGCTGAGCTTGTTGAATGCACACTCTTGGGCAGTAGCATGTAAGGCAGCCAGGGGTTGGCAAAAGGGGCCAGAGCTCACAGGTGGGCCCTCTTCCCCCAGCCCACACAGCGCAGTGTGTGGAGGTCCACTTTGATTTCCCTCTGTTGCCTGGGGAACTGTGGGGGTGGAGGGAGTGGTGGTAGGGGGAGGGTAGTGGGGGTGGGTGGGGAGGACTCTTCTTTACCAAGCTTGGATTCCACCAGGCTGGCAGCTGTGGCCACAGATGAGAAAATGGGGCTGGGAGGGGCTGGCTGCTGACCTGTGCAGGGCCATCCAGCCCCGCCTAGAAGAGATGCAGGCCCTGCAGGCCCTGTTTGCAGCCATAGAAGGAAGGGGAGGCTGTGGGCAGGCAGGCGCAGGAGGACCGAGCTGCCTGCAGTGGGAGGGGAGGCGGGGATAACGAAAGCCAGCAGGGCAGCCAGCTGTCCCATGCAATGGTCTGGGCAGTCCTGCCTCCTCTCACCTGTCCCCATTTAGAAAACAGGAAAGCTCTCACGGCACCCTCATGGGAAGCTGTCCCCAAGCCATCCCCTGGGGTGGCTAAGTGAGGAGGAGCAGCCGCCCAGCACAAATAGCCCCGTACTGTTTCCACTCTGGTTCAGACTTGCTCTTCTGTTCCTGGCCTCCTGAAGGAAAACAGTCATCCTGCCCCGCCCAGGTCAGAGCCAGCAAGTGTGTGTGCCTTGTGTGTCAGAGACGCAGGCTGGAAGGGGCTGCCTGGCGCCCCCCAGGCCTCAGTGGCCTCAAGGTACAGAGCCCTGCAGGTCTGGGGGCCCGGCAAGGAGCTAGGCACGGTGATGCACACGAGGACCAGCATCCTCCGTGCCCACTGGCACGAGCATCTGGCTGGGCTTCGTGGCCTCTCTGCCGCTGACGCAGGCGATGGCTTCCTGGGGAAGAGTCTGGACTCAGGAAGGGAAGGGATCAGAGACTCAACAGCCCGGCTTCGGGCCCACCCCTTCCCAGTGATTTCCTAGCCTCTGCTGGGAGCCTGTGGGGATCCTGAGCTCACCTCTGCTCTTTCCTGGCAACTGTGGCTCTATGAGCAAGGGCTTGCTGCCTCAGTTTCCCTCAGAAATCCACAGCCTTCCTCCCCCAAGTCTGCCTAGCTGAGGCTAACATTGCTATGATGGATCCCTTTTCCCCACTCCTTTCATTTTCTTTTTGAGATACTATCTCACTATATAGTGCAGGCTGGCCTTTACCTCGCTTATGTAGCCCATGCTGGCTTTGCACTCACTGTGTTTGCTCTGCCTCAGCCTCCTGAACTATGGGGTACAAGCCTGTGCTACCATGCCCGGCCCCTACTCCTTTCTGACTCCGCAGTTCTGCCCCATGGCCTCCTGCCTTGACCCACCCTCCTCTCTTTGCCTCTTGCAGAGACTTTGATTCACTCTCCAAGGACAATGTCTTTGAGAATAACCGTCTGGTGAGTCTGGGAGCCAGGTGTGGGTGGATTGGGGGGAAGAGAGAGGTCTTATGCAGGTCCCAAGAAGCTCCTTGTTGTCCCTCCCCATCTCTGGAGTTCCCTGGGCTCCTTGCATGGAACATCTGGGGCAATGTGGGGAGCTTGGGGTGGCAGTGAAGCTGAGGGGACCCACTGACCACTGTGTCCTCCTCTCCCTACCCTGGCCATGTCCACTCTCATCCTCAAACCTCCCCACACCAGGCCTTTGAAGTGGCTGAAAAGGAACTAGGGATCCCGGCCCTCCTGGACCCCAATGACATGGTCTCCATGAGTGTCCCCGACTGCCTCAGCATCATGACCTATGTGTCCCAGTACTATCACCACTTCACCAGCCCCAGCCATGGTGAGCTTGTTCTCTGCACTGTACACAGGCTGTGTGTGTGTGTGTGTGTGTGTGTGTGTGTGTGTGTGTGTGAACCCATTGGTCATTCAGGTAATCATCGAGTTCAGGTTTTCACTGAGTAGAACAGCACTGGGGATGTAGCTAGGGATGAGCTCGCTGCTGAGTCTTACAGGGGAGATGAACAACAAAATACAGAAGCCAGAATGTAAACATAGTAACGTCAGGGCACAGAAGCGGGTGTGCTCATCCACCCTGTGACTTCACCTCTACCCACCCTCACTTCCGGTCTGTAGTTGCATTTCTGAGTTTTTTCTCCACCAGGACAGGACCCTGTCTCATGGGGCCCTTGTAGAGGGGAAGGGGACATCTTCCACAGAAGTAAGCTCTATACGGGCCTGGATGCTGGGGCAGAAACCTCCCTGGCCCTGGCTGGGCCTCCCTTTTGCAGGGAGGAAGTGGGCCCAACAGGGGAAGCAGGGACTAAGGAACACACAGCGGGGAAGCAGACGGCTGCTCTGAGAACCTCAGGTCTGGCTCCTTCCTGCTGGGGTCACTGCTGCCTGTGGGTCCTGTGTGACTCCAGCCTCTGCTCGCCACTATGGACAGTCCCAGGCTGACTCTTCTGAAGGAAAAAAAAAAATATTCTTTTGTTACTAAAAATGAAACTTGTTCACTATAGAAAATTTAGAACACAGAAGCGGCCTAAATATTACAAGGAATCTGCCATGCCCTCCCCAAGGTGACCCTGGGGGTTAAGGCTATAATTGAACAAATAACATCATGTGTGGGTTTTTTTTTGCCAAATTGGGGATTGAACTTAGACCCTTACGCTTGCCAGGGAAGCGCTTATTCTTCTGAGCCATCTCCCTGGCCCCCATCATGTGTGTTCTAATAAAAATCAGAAGGGCTGGGGATACTGTTCAGGGACACAAGTGCCTGCCTGGCAAGTGCAAGGTCCTGAGGTCAGTACCTGGTACTGTCTCAACTTACTCTTTTCTCATTGGTTGAATAAATATCTGACACCCAAAACAAAGGAAGGAAAGGTTTATTTGGGTCATAGTCAGTGGAGGTTTCAGTCCATACTCAGCTGGCTCCAAGGCAGAGCGCACATGGCAGAGAGCAGCCATTTATGGTGGTGGCAAAGAGCAAGAGCTAAAGGGCAGGAGCAGTGGCAACAATGCCATAGAGAGCCAGCCTGTCTCCTTATGTGCAAGGCTGTCCATTCCAAGCTGGGTGTAACACTCACATCCATAATCCCAGCAGCACTCACACCCATAATCCAGTGGGTCATGAGTTAATTACAAACTTTATTTATTTATTTTTAAAAATTCATTTATTTATTACAGTGCCTCGCTACACATCACGGATTCTTTTTTTGTGGGGTGTGGGGGGTCAGCTCAGCCCACCCTGAGGGTAGGGGCTGGCATGGCATGTGGTGCTGGGGATCGAACCGCGGTCCCTGAGAGGCGCTTTAGACCACTGAGCTATATTGCCAGCCCACTTACAAACTTTAGAAGTCTGCCCATGACTGCATGAGGCTTTGGGGGGACAACTAGACACAAACCATAACAGGCACCAAAAAGAAATCAGAATGATTTACAGACCTCTGTGTCCTCAGGTCTTGCCTCTACACAGGCAGCCAGCTCTGGACCGAACCTATTTGTGAGGCTGGTAGAGCTCTTGCCCAGCTCGAGCTGGGTTTGATCCCCAGCACAGTAATAATAACAGTAATAAATATCAGTACTGCTGGATGTGGTCCACACCTGTAATCCCAGCACTCTGGGAGGCTGAGGCAGGAGGATCCTTTGGAGTTTGAGACCAGCTTCGGTTACAAAGTAAGCTCAAGGTCAGTCTGAACTGCATAACAAAGACCCTGTCTCAAAAAGACCACTCCCTCCCAAAAAAGAATAGCACTTACTACATGTGTATATTTGAGTCTGTACTGAACGTGTACAGATTTTTTTCGGTCACTATTTCCTAAAAAAAAAAAAAATGTAGCAGGACAACTGCTTACCTGACCTTTATGTGGCCTTAGTTGTTGTGAGTAATTTAGAGGTGATCTGCGTACAAAGGGGGATATAAGTGCAACTGCATTTCTCAGAGTCTTCAGTATCCCATTCCAAGCTGGGTGTAACACAGCGTGCTATATCAAGGACAGAAGCACTCTAGACGCCCCTACAGCACTTGGTGAGAGGCTGTCTAGCCACAGTGGAGCTTAAAGCATAGATTCAAAATTCTCTTTCTGCTCTTTACTGTCTAAGTGTCTTTGAGCCAGTTCCTTAACCTGCCTGCCTCAGCTTCTCCTTTGCAGTGGCTTCCGTTTCCCAGAGTGGTTGTGAGTGGCAGATGAGGCGAAGTATGAACTCATGCCTGGCCCTTACCTAGGGCCTGAGATGGGTATTCTTTATTGCCCCAATTTAGGATAGCTCAACTTCATAACTGTTCTAGTTAACAGTACTGCAAAGCAATCCATATTCTTTGAAACTAGATTTCCGGCTTGGATCTTTTTCTGGCCTGGGCAATAGCTCGGTGTAGTGTACATTGTATTGGTAAGTGTTCGGTAGGGTAAGTATAATAAAATAATTTTTTTTAAAGATGGTGAGACTTCAGGCTGGGGAGATGGCTTGGTAGAATAAGCACTTGCATAGCAAGCTCAAGGGCCTGAGGTCAATCCCTGGTTCTGCCAAAAAAAACAAAAAAAGATGGTGAGATCTCACTATGTTGTGCAGACTGGCCTTGAATTCACTGTGTGGCCCAGGCTGGCCGTGAACTTGTGAGGAGCCATCTGTCTCAGCCTCCTGAGCGCTGGGATTTATAGGCGTGCACCATTGTGTCTGGCTATGATGGGCTTTTTAGGATGTAAGCTGAATGTAAAGTTGGGGAGACCTGTGCCCCTTTATTCCTCTGGTCCAAGTTAGCCTTCGGAATACTGAGAGCTAATTGATTGCGACCTGATTCAGTCTCAGTCTCTCTCTCTCTCTCTCTCTCTCTCTCCTCCTCCTCTCTCTCTCTCTTTCAACTGGGGATTGAACTCAGGCCCTCAGTAGAATAAGCCAGGGAAGTGCTTATTCTACTGAGACTGAGCCATCTCCCCAGCCCTTCACAGTTCAGTCTTTCCTCCTGGACAGACCCAAACCTATCTTATCCTTTCCTGAAGGGCCCTTCCTCTAGGGTTGGACAGGTCAGGGGTTGCTCCATCTGGGCAGAGGACGCCTTGCCCCGTGGGGGATCTCTGAGAAAGGCACTCTTTGTACCTTTCAAACCTCCCACTCTGTACCTAAACACAAACCATTTTTATCCCATCTGCCGCTCACACAAAGGAAACTGTGATACGTTCCAACCCCGGGGGCAGAGCTGATGCTTTGTGCCCCAGATGGTCCTGCGCTGTACTTTCTGGGCCGGGAGTAGAGGGGTTTCATGGTTTCCACCATGCTTGGCTTTCCCCAGCTTGGGAGGCCTGGCTCCTGCCTGGCCGAGATGCTAGTGGCGTGCTGAGCATCAAGCTTGCCCCAGCCCTGTGGGAGCTGATGACCTCAGGTCCATTGGGTGGCACCTGTCCTGGAGGAGCCGCAGTGGCAGGGAAGCCAGGGCCTGAGAGAAGCAAGGCTGGTGGCTGTGGGAATTGAAAAGGGCGACCAGCCCGCAGGGTGCAGCGCAGGTGTCCCCAGGGTGATGCTCAGCTGCTCAGAGTGGCTTCTCAGAGCGTGTCCCCAGGTGCCTGTAATGACCTCTGCCCTAGCTATGTTAAATGTCTTGTGCTTCTTTGAATTTTTTTTCGAGACAAGATCTTGCTAGGTGATATAGGCTGGTCTTGAACTCACTATGTAGCCCAGGCTCGCCTTGAGCTGCTGTCGAGCCCCTGTTCCAGCCTCCTGCGAGCTGGGGTTCCAGGTGTGCACTATCACACCCAGCTTTTGCCTAAGCCTGTCTGTCTTCTTGTTCATCTTCCTCCCCTGGCCCCTTCCTGCCCCCTTGGTGGATTCTTTCCTTCTACGCTTCTGTCTTTATGCAGGCTGTGGTCCTGACTTTCGTAGTGCTCCTGCAACCCTGCTGGGGCTTTTAGTACAGGGATTGAACCCAGGGCCCCGTGCACACTAGCATGCTAAGCTGGCGCTCTGCCGCTGAGCCGCATCTGCAGCCTGAATGGTTGTCCTTCCTTGTCCTCCTTCCTCTCCAGACCTCTGCATTGTTCACAGCTCTGTAGCCCTAGGCCCTGGCACTGGCTCATGCTCTTCAGAAATATTTATGAGCCCCGCAGTGTGCCAGGCATGCGCTGGGGGCACTGCCGAGAAAGACAGACAAAGAGCTTGTGCTCTAGCTTGGGGGGCAGATCTATAGTTAGAATGATTTCAGATGAGACCAGTGAGGGAAGGAAGCAAGCAAGGTAAGGTAACAGGGAAGGGAGCAGTGTGTGTGTGTGTGTGTGTGTGTGTGTGTGTGTGCACGCGCCCACTCACTGGGGTGGGCGTGTGGGTATGCCCCCGTGATCCCAGGTACTCAGGAGTGAAGTAGCAGGCATGCAGTGAGTTGGAGGCCAGCCTGTGCTACACAGTGAGTTCAAAGCCAGCCTGAGCTACGTAGCGAGACTACCTCTCAAACCCCTCCCTCTCCCTTGCCAAAAGAAAAAAAGATCTGGGAAGAAATCAAGCCAAGGACAGAAGATAAGGACAGCTGGCGGCGCAGAGGCAGGTCTTGTAGGGACCTGCCGAGGTCCAGGGCTTCTCATGACTCACTGGAAGACATTCATTTCCCGTGGAACCCTAAGTTCACGCATGTGTGTACTGAAACAAGCTGTGGGAAGCAGCTCTTCCCCTTGCCACATGTGAAGCGCTCTGTAGTCACACATGTTTTTTTTGCAACTGAGCTAGTGAGACCCTATCTCAGAGAACAAAGCAAAACACAACAGGCTACAGGGCTGGAGGTATAGCTTGGTGTGAAGGCCCAGGGTTCAATCTACCCCTCCAAAAAGAGGACGAAACAAATTTTAAAAGTTCTTTTTTGGGGGAGCCGGGGAGATGGCTCAGTGGAGTAAGCACTTCCCTGGCAAGTGCAAGGGCCTGAGTTCGATCCCAGGCTCTGTAAAATAAATAAATAAATTTTTAAAAATAAAAATGTTTTTAAGATTTTTTTTTTTTTTTTTTTTTTGGCAGTACTGGGAATGAGACTCAAGGCCTTTGCCTGGGCTACATCTCCAGGCTCTTTATTATTTCAAGAGCTCAGGCTGGACTGAATGACAGTCTCCTGCCTTGGGCTCCCTGAGCCCTGGGATTGCAGACATGCACTACCGTGCTGGGCTTGTTTCATTTTTAAATGTGCTGGTTATAGCCAGGCATGGTAGCACAGGCCTGTAATCCCAGCCCTTTTTTTTTGTTTTGAGACAGAGTCTCACTAAGTTACTCAGTTACTCAGGCTGAGCTCTAACACACCTTTCTCCTGCCTCCCTGAGTCTGAGACTGCAGTTTATGCTGCCACACAACGCCTCTTATTTTGCGTATACCTCTCTGGATTTGGGGTTTTCTTTCAACTTGGGTACCGAGAAGGACCTAGTGATTATGTGCAGGGTAGGGAAAACCTGGCCTTAGGGGATCCCTAGGGGTGGGCGAGTGTCCTCTTCTGGTCACAGGGTTAGGCTGGGCAGCTCCTTATCCCCTCAGGGCCCTGTCTTCCCCAGGCTTCAGTCCAGCACCATGTACTTTTTCTTTTCCTTCCCTGCAGTTTGCTTCCCTAGAAGGAAGCTGCTCATCTTGCCATGCGGTGGGAATTACGGTCCCTGTTTTATGGAAGCTCAGAAAGGTTAAGGGACCTGTCTTTAGGACATGGCTTAGAAATGAAATTTCCGGGTCTGGTGATCAGTATCAGGAGACTGCTACTGGCCACTGCCCCGGGCTCTGGCTCAGGTCTGTGGCAGTGGAGGCCTCTGAGGCACCAGTTCTCCACAGCCTGAGGCACCCTTCATCTCCACAGCTGGTGTCTCAGTATCCAGGAAGGACCTGGCCACCTCGTCCCCACCATCAGAAGCACCCTCCCCAGCGGAACCAGATGACACTCAGGTAGGCTGGTGCCGAGGTAGAGAGGGTGGCTTGGGGGACAGTTGTCATTGCAGTGACTGTCCTAAACAAATTGGCTCTGGTGGCATTCAGAGGGTGTTCTCTGTCCTTGCCCTACTAGCTCGGAGAACTGGGTCTCCCAAACCAGGACAGGGGCACAAGTCAGGGTCCAGTTCCTTAGGGCCCCACAGTGACCTTGCCATCATGGGACAGCCTGACTCCTATTGAGTCACAGATCCAACCCCCATATGGTTCCATTGAGTGACAACTCTGGTGGCACAGAGGAACCTCAGACTCAGCAAGGTTTTGGTCATTTTCCCCAGACCACTCAGCAGGGAAGTGGGGCCACCCTGCCAGTCACCTTTTCCAAGGACAAGAAACTTTCACGTGCTCTGGGCACAGTCAGGCTCACAGTGCAGTGTCCTAGGGAGGCCGTGTGGATCAAGACTGGCAAGGGCTGTGGGGACAGGCGGGGAGGTGTGCAGAAACACAGTCCAGGTCACAGTGCCAGGCAGTAGAGGCCCCGAGATTCACCTAGAGGGTCATGTCCCTCAGGGAGTGGACTACAGCAGAAACTGCCTTTCCAGGGGGCAGGGACCCTAAGGAAACAAAAGTCTGGATCTTTTGCGTTTCCATTCTGGCTTGGTGACTTAGAACAGATGTGTCCCCTTTGGGACCTTCAGCGTGCTCATCTGGGGATGGTAACAATCTCCAGGCCTCTGTCCCTCCTAGGACCCTGAGAGTGCTCAGGGACTACATGGCTGGTGACTGTCTCTGTTCCCTGCAGAGCGAGGAGCTGTCCTCAGGTAGCCTGTCAGAGCGAGGTGCCCAACAGGCCCCCAGCAGCACGTGTGCGGCCTGCCAGCAACATGTGCACCTGGTGCAGCGGTACCTGGCCGAGGGCAAACTATACCACCGCCACTGCTTCCGGTGAGTCACTCGGTACCAAGGCAGACCCCTGCCTGGCTCATCCCCATTACTGAGCCACAGAGGGGTGCTCAGCTGGGGGCAGAGATTTTCCTAGTCATGAAATTAGTGAGAATTTCATGACTGACACAGGACTCCTATAACTCCCCAATCATGCAGTATGTGCCTTACAGCCTGAACTACATAGCAAGACTCCCCTTCCAAAAAAAGAAAAAACAAAACAAACAAACAAACAAAAAACAGTATCTTGATTGAAGTATGGCTTCCTGGGTGAAGCTAGATTTAAAGAAAGTGGAGAAAAAAAATTTGTTAAAAAAAAAAAAAAAAGAAAGTAGAATGTAAGAGGCCAGGAAAATGTAAAAATTTAGACAATCTGCAGATTGGTGTGTGTGTATGTGTGTTGTGTTGCTGGGTACGGAGCACAGAGTCTTACATATGCTTGCCAAGTGCTTTACCTGAGCTCTATCTCCAGTCCCAATATGTTTTATGTTACAAAGAAGAAACCTAAAAAAAATTGAATATAATGAGAGGAAGCCAAAGGTTGACTTCCTGTGCATGTCTACTCTGGTTTAGTGTGTACGTGTGTGCACATGCGTATGCGTGCGTGGGTGCGTGCGTGAGAGTGGGTGTGGAACCTTGATACAGAAGTGTCATGGGGGAATGGGTGACTGACACAGTCACATGTAGCTGACCAGGCAGTGTTTTTGAAACTTTTTATATCAACTCTAAGTAAAGTAAAGCTTGCATTTGACATTGTGACCAAGTGTTAAGTACCTGAAATGAAACTTGTCAGTAGGTGAACAACTGAGAGATAGGTTTTATAGAACAACCTTTGGCTGGGCATTGGTGGTGCACACCTGTAACCCCAGCACGAGGGAGGCTGAAGCAGGAGACTTGCAAGTTTGAGGGCAGCCTGGGCTACCTAGTACATTCCATGCCAGCTTGGGCTGCATAGTGAGACCCTGTCTTAAAAAAAAACAACAAAGTTTGTCATTGCCTATGTGATTCACTGTGATGTATTGTGTCCTGTGTCATTAAAGCACGTATACCTGGGGCTGGGAGGTAGCTCAGTGGTAGAGTGTTTGCCCAGTATGTTTGAGATCCTGATTCAATCTCCATCAGTGCCAAAAAACCAAAAACTAATCTGGGTGGTCTCTGGAGCCACTACTGGGGCAGCCCCCTGCTGGACAGACCTCTGGGGGCACTTTCGTACTTCCTTTTGGAGCACAGACCCAGGCGGGTTTCACAATTTCTGGTGCAGATTTCACTGTTTCAGTGTTTCTGACAGCTGCCATCATTTACTGGGAAACCCTGGCACTGAGCAGAGTCCCTTGGGGAGGACAAACCTTGGCCCATGGTGGAGGGGAACCAGCATTCAACGGCTAAGCAAACCCCTGTCCTGTCCCTTGCAGGTGTCGGCAGTGCTCCAGTACCCTGCTCCCGGGGGCCTACAAGAGTGGGCCGGAGACAGGAACCTTTGTGTGTGCTGAACGCTGTACCAGGCTGGGCCCAGGGGGACAGGCGGGAGCCAGGCCTGTGCCTCCCTTGCAGCCAAAGTCACAGCAACTTGCAGAAGAAGCCAGGGATGGCGAGGGTGGCAGCCCCAGCCCCAGTGTGGCTGCAGGACGCAAGACCATCCCTGAGGCCCGGCCGCATGTCCCCACCAAGCCTCCACTTCCAGGAAAGCCCCAGGAGCTGAGCAGCCCCGTCTCTGGCCGGCCCACACCCGCCCCCAGGAAGGCCTCCGATGGTGTGGCCCTGACACCCCCCACACCACGGCCCCGGTGCAGCCTGCAGCAGGACAGCACAGCAGAGCAAGGTGGCAGTGGTGGCCTCGTGAATGGTGAGTGAGGTTACCACCAGGGCCAGTGTCCACGTGTGTCTAGGATTGTTGGGCTTGGGACATGTCTCCAAGGTCATTGATTCCTGCCATAGACAGTCGCCATGAGCCTCTCCTACCTGGGCTTCATTTTTTTTTTTTTTTTTTTTTTGGTGGAACCGAGGATTGAACTCAGTACTTGCCAGGCAAGCACTTATTCTACTGAGCCATCTTCCTGGCCTTGGGCTTCATCCTTGAAGCTGATACAGCTCCAAGCAGGCAGACAGAAGTCCTCCAAGCTGCCACTTGCAGCCGTTTGGTGGTGTGAATGTGGGGTGTCTGTGCCTCTGTGTTTGCCTGTGTGACCCAAGTGTCTTGGCATTCTGGACATATAGGTGTCACCCCATCCTCAGGCATGTTCCACGTGACCTCCTGTGCCCCACGGAGGTGTGTGCTTGTCAGTGTCTGGCTGGGGAGAGCTCAGAGGCTGGAGAGAGAACAGGGCTCAGGGCATGCTGAGCTAGCCTAAGCTATAGTGCAGGCCCCAGCTGGCTCCCTGGGTCCCTTCCTGGGAGGCAGGGGCTTCCGGGAGGGGGTGGCACCTCCACTGAACAGGCCATTTGCTGCCCACACTGGAGAAGTATCTGAGGGCATTTGGGTTCCTTCTTGTCAAGTGAAGTACAAGCGGGGTCTCAGGAGGCCTGGCCACCTGGTCACCTGCTCTTGTCACTGTTTTCCTGGTCACCTTCAGTGCTTATCTAATCTCCCTGTGGGCTGGGCAGGGGAGGTGCCAGGAGCTGGGGAGGTTACCATGGTCACCCAGGTCTGTGATCTGTGGGTAGGAGGAAAGGGCAACTGCTTGGAGAGGCAGCCACTTTACTGGCTCCTGTGCTGCTCTGCTACCCATGAAGGCCTGTCTCATTGTCCTTTCCAATCTAGGAAGACTCCAGGAACCCCCTGTCCCCAAGCCCAGAGGGACACCTAAGCTGTCAGAGAGGTATGTATGTTGGTTTCTGAGACGTTTTTCTGCTTTAGCAGCGTTGGTGATGGGAATGGGGGTTCCTAGGGCCCTGGTGGGGCCAGGGCTTCCTGTGGCTGTGCAGGGCCTGGCTGAGGGAGACACTTATTTCTGGGTGTCGGAGGAGAGTGCTACCTATGATCCCTTGCCTGAAGCTCCTTTTGGGAGCTTCAACTCAGGACCTGAAACTCAGGAGGGGACATCTCCCACAGAAGCCCCTCATCTCTCGGCCTTGCCTCCCCCATAACACGGGAGACCCAGGAAGGCGTGAGAAAGCCTGGCTGAGGTGCTTTGAGAGCTGAGCTTTGGGTGGCCAGGCTGTCCTAGCACTTAGAGCGCTTGTGTACTGTGACACTCAGGTACTAGATAAGGAACTCTTCCGATGCCTTCAGCAGCCCAGTGAGGCTTTACTGTCTCCATTTAGCAGATGAGGACCCGGCACCCGGGGAGGCCGGTGGCTTTGTTCACATATTACACATAACCCCTGTTGGACCTTTCTGCAGCTGTGTGACTTGAGGGTGTGCTCTGTCTGAGGCTTGGGGGGTGCCCAGCTGGGAGGTGACCGTAATGACCCATCATCGCTTTGGGTCCAGATGGCCCCTGGGCTAGGGGAGGGGAAGAGAAAGGCAGCCTCTCACCACCCACTTGGGGATGGATTCCCAATGTCCTGAGACAGCGGGGAGGAAGGCTGACCCTTTGCCCGGCTCATGCCTCTGCAGGACACCACCCCCCAGGAAGGAGCCCCCGTGGATAGCGCTTGTGCAGGCGGAGCCCAAGAAGAAGCCAGCCCCGCTACCCCCCAGCAGCCCCAAGCCATCCAGCCAGGCCAGCAGACAGGTGGAGAATGGTGGAGTGGAGGAGGTTCCCCTGCGCAGCCCAGCAGTGGGGGCCTCCTGGGAGCCCAAGCCCTACAATCCCTTTGAAGAGGAGGAGGAGGAAGAGGCAAAAGAGCCACCCTCAGCAGCACCTAGCGCTGCCCCTAGTCCTGCCCCGGCGCCCCCAGAGAGCACCCCCAAGTCCCTGCACCCCTGGTATGGCATCACGCCCACCAGCAGCCCCAAGACGAAGAAGCGCCCTGCTCCCCGTGTGCCCAGTGCGTCCCCGCTTGGTGAGTGCCTGCCCAGAGCTGTGCTGACTTGGGGCAACTGGACCAGGATGGATGTTGTGCCAGGGAGCCCTTGGGTGCAGGGTTCACTGTCCCCTGCCACTCCCTCTCAGGGCAGACCCTGCAGGTGTGATTTCCTCAGGCCTCCAAGCAACAAAGCAGTGGAGGCTGGGTGTGAATCCCAGCATTCTGGGCCCAAAGCCCCTCTTCTTAACTCTTAAACATGGGTTTGGGAAATGAGCTGGGCATGGTAGCCTGTGTCTGTAATCCCAGCACTTGGGAGGCTGAGGCAGGAGGATCACTGGGAGCTTGAAGCCAGCCTGGGCTGCCTAGCAAGGCCTTGTCTCTAAAAACAAAAACATGGGTATGGCGAGTGCTGGGGGGCTTCTAGTGTACGCCTCTGCCAGAGTGAACACTAGCTTTGGGCTTGGGAGACACACGGTAAGGTTTAGCTTCTGCCCTGCCTCACTGGGTCATTGTCACTGTCACTTGGATTGCCCTATAACATGGGCTCTCACCTGGCAATGTCCTAGGACCTTGTCCCTCATCAGGGCACGCTGTACTTTCTGGCTGTCCCCATGTCCCAGTCTCTGTACCCTCTTGGTGACCTTGTACCGTAGCTGGAGCCTGTGCTCAGAGTGGAGTGTGTCCCAGCTGAAAGCCTGACTGCCCCTGGCTTGCTTGGTCCCACAGCTCTGCACACCTCCCGCCTCTCACACTCTGAGCCTCCCTCGGCTACGCCGTCGCCAGCGCTCAGTGTAGAGAGCCTGGCGTCTGAGAGCTGCAGCCAGACGGCAGCTGGGGAGCTTCTGGAGCCTCCAGCTGTGCCCAAGAGCTCCTCGGAACCTGCTGTCCACGCCCCTGGCACCCCTGGCACCCCTGGGAACTCAGCCAGCCTTTCTGCTCACTCCTCCCTGTCCTCATCTGGAGAGCTGGTGCAGCCCAGCATGGAGCAGACGCCTCAGGCCAGGACAAAGGACAGCCCAGCTCCGCAACCACCCAAGCTCTGCAGCGGGGCTGCCTCTACACCTCTCCTGTTGGTTGGTGACAAGAGCCCTGCGCCACCCCCTGGAAGCTCATCCCCACAGCTGCAGGTAAAGGTGAGTGCCCTTTCCCCTCACCATAGGCTGTTCTCCCTATGGGCATGGGCCAAGAAGGTCCAGTGCTGGCTCCTCTTCTCTTGTGGTGCTGGGGGCTGAACCCCTGAGTGACATCCCCAGCCCTCTGTTTAATTTGCGTTAAGAGATGGAGTCACATCATATTGCCCAGAAGATACTCAGTCTTTCCGTCCCCCTGCCTCAGCCTCCCAGAGTTCTGGAATCCCAGTGCACCACCAAGCCTTGCTGGTCCCAGACTTCCTGAGTGGCTTTGGCTGTGTCCTGCTCACCACCCTGTGCAGAGGACACAGACACAAGTCCCTGTCTTACCTCAGTCCATCTGTAGACCTCCCCCATGTGTTCAGCTGTCTATCCACTTGGCTGTCCACACACTGCATTCAGCCATCATTTCCCTGTCTAGGCCTGAGCACTGACCCTGATTAACTGTCTGCCCTTCTGTCCCCTCTGGCTCTGTCAACATTGGGCCCTGGGCGTGGTGGCATGGAGACCTGTCCTTGTCCCCCTAGGTTCACAGTCTGCTCATGGGAATAGGTGTGCATCCAAAACGTGGGGGTGGCTTCTTTCACCCTGGCCCTGACCCTCCAGAGAGTGGGTGTCCGCCCTCACTAGGGGGGACATTGAGGGTCCCCACCCTTGAGGTTTACAGCTCTTTTATGCACAGAGTTCGCAGTGGGCAGGATCAGCCTCAGCAGGCTGATGGCTCAGGAGGCACCCTGCTAAGCACCTGTGTCAGGTGTAGCCCCTCCTGTACTCGCTGCAGGCAGCCCTCCAGGCCCCTGTCCATGCCTGGGCTCTGTCTTTTTTTTTTTTTTTTTTTTTTTTTTTTGTCTTTTTGAGACAGGGTCTCACTATGCGGTTCAGGCTGGCCTTAAGCTCACTTTGTAGCTCAGGCTGGTCTCGAACTTACAACAATCCTCCTGCCTCAGCCTCCCGAGTGCTGGGATTACAGGCATGCGCCACCACGCCCGGCTTGGGCTCTGTCTTCCAGAAGGGTGAAGCATGTGTGAGAAGGGTCTGGCCAAGCCCTGTCCCAGGTATCAGGTTTTTCAGTTGCTGCATGGGCTGTGGGCACACTTGTGTCTCAGCCTTGTGTCCTGGAATAAGCCCACGTGGTAGGTAGTTCAGGTCTGTGATCCCAGCTACTGAGGAGGCTGAGGCAGGAGGATTGCCAGTTCAAGGCCAGCTTGCCTCAAAATAAAACGTACAAGATTTGGGGGTGTAGGTCAGTGGTAGAGGCTTGCCGAGCATGCATGGGGCCTTGAGTTGTCCCCCAGCCCCACAAAAGATCAAAAGGAAAAAAAGAATCTAGGGTCTCCTGAGTTAGGACATTGCCCTGGATACCTGTTTTGTCCTCTTTCAGCCCCAGTGCCCACCATGTAGGCCTCTTGGGGTCCCTGGCTTGTTCAGCTCCAGCACAGGGTGGCAGGACCCTCATGTGGAGCAGCTAGAGTTGAGGCCTGGCCTTTGCTGGTCCAGCCCTACTATGTGCCTTTCAGGCCTTACTTGACATTCCTTGGGCCTGGGTCACAGCCTCTACGCACTAATTATTGCTGTACTGCCTGCTGTGTGACCTTGAAAAGGCCCCAAACTTCTCTGGGCCTCAAGTTCTAATGAGGGGCTGGTCAGTGTCAGCTCCAAGGAGCCCTGGGTCCTTTGGTGGAAGAAGGGGCAGCTGGGCAGCTTAGGGTCCCCTGCCCCATGCAACTCCCTTTTAAGCACTTGCTTCCTGCCTCAGGCTGTTGGGTAGGGGTTGAGGAAAGGCTAATGAACCTGAGGGTCTCGGAAGCTCTAGGAGGCCATTTGCCTCTGCTGGGCCTTTCTGGGTATGAATAGGACAAGGGGTGGAACCCCAAGTGGTCTTCTGGGGGCTTTGGGCTATGAGAGAGTTCAGAGGCAATGTGGGCTGGGGACAGTGGTCTTAGGGATCTGCTGTGACTCTGGCCCAGGCCCCCTGGGTGGGTACTGCTCTGGGGGACCCATGCGGCCTGGATGCCATAGGAGACCCTGACTGGGCCCTGAGCCTGCTCCTGGAGGGCTGTCCTGAGCTGGGCCGGGCTCTGGTGTGCCCGAAGTGGGCTAGCATAGAGCAGGGGCTTTCCCAGGCTGGGAGGAGCTGCCCCGTCCATCTCTGCCAGGCAGAATTTCAGCTTTTCCACTTCTGGCTGGGTGACCCTGGCTGAGCCTCTGTGTCCCTCAAGGAAGGGCTGGCTGTGGGGCTTGGAGGAGCCCCTGGAGCTGTGTCTCATCTTGGACCCTCTGGCCTGACCTATGCTGCATGTGCTCCTGGGCTGCCAGGTGGAAATGCAGTTCTCACTGGTTTCCAAGAAGTACTTAACACCTCTGAACTTGCTCAGAGAAAATGGGAATAACAGACCCACCTTGCAGGCTGGCTGTGAGCTTGTACTGGTTTCTTTTGGAGCGGTGGGAGTGCTATCCACCCTCTCCAGCTCAGAGAGCCTTCCTATTTTTTTTTCTTTTGACAGAACTGGGGATTGAAGTCAGGCCCTTGCGCTTGCCAGGCAAGCACTTATTCTACTGAGCCATCACCCTGCCTGCCCTTTTTTTCTTTTGAGACAGAGTCTCGCTATACAGTTCAGGCTGGTCTTGAGCTCACTTTGTAGCAGGCTGGTCTTGAACTCAAAATGATCCTTCTGCCTCAGGCTCCCGAGTCAGGGCTGCAATTATGGATATGCACCACCATGCCTGGCTCCATGGGGAGTCTGTCAACAGCATTTAGAATCCACAGGTCAGCTCCAGCTTGGGGGACTAGGTCAGGGCCAGTGAGGCCACCAAGGAACCCTGCCATCCACTGCCACTGCCTTGGAAATTCTCCCCTACTCGTGGGTAAGGGTGGGATTGAGTCCCTCACCCCCGTGCTCTGCCCCTGAGGTTCACCACAGCCCTGGTTGTGAGGTTTGCACAGCATCTTGTGCTATTACTGCCACTCATTCCAGTATTCTGGAAATGGCTACGTGCCTTGGACAGAACTAGGGGAGCCTGTCCTGGTCCGAGCCTTCCTCCCCTCACAGCACCCCTCTTTCCCTTAAGGTCCTGGGCTGCTCTCTGTATCCCATGGGTCAGGCTGCAACCTTCTGAGCCTCAAACTCTATCTTGTCTTATCTTTAGTCTTCCTGCAAGGAGAATCCTTTTAACCGAAAGCCATCACCTGCGGCATCCCCAACTGTAAAGAAGGCCACCAAGGGACCCAAGCCAGTGAGGCCACCTGCCCCAGGACATGGCTTCCCGCTCATCAAGCGCAAGGTGTCAGTAGGGAACCCCCGAGACCCAGCTGACCCGGGCCTGGCACCCTCCTCTGTGCAGCCCTCAGCTGGGGTCAGGGCCACTGCCCTGTGGTGTTCCAGAGGGGCCTTCGGGTGGCCTGCCTGGGAGGCTGGGCCTGCAGCCAGGGGACTTGGAGTAGACCACACAAATGTTCACATGCTCCTGTGAGAGGCTGCTGTTAGAGTGGGTCCCTCCCACTCCCGTGGGGAAATCCTTTTGCAGTGACCGAGAAAGGAGGAGTTTCCCCAAGGGGTAGTGTGGAGGGGTGTGTCATCCCCACTTTGACTCCTTGCCACACCCATGCTGGATGTGGGGCAGAACCTGGTCTCTGGGAGCTTGCATGGCCAGTGCTACCAGAAAGAGGGGTCCAGCTCCTCCCAGAAATGGGTGGGAGGACCAGATATCCTTCCAGTGACCAGGGTCTCATGGGCAGGTCCAGGCAGACCAGTATGTCCCTGAGGAAGACATCTATGGAGAGATGGATGCCATTGGGCGCCAGCTAGATGTGTTGGAACATCGCGGGGTCCTGCTGGAAGGGAAGCTTCGAGGCGGGGCCAATGGTGCGGAGCTGCCCGGGGGTCCGGTGGGAGGGGCTAGGGCACTGGCAGCCCCATTTCCAGGGGTCACTGAGCCTGAGTGGGAGTCTGGCTTGCAGAGGGCTGCGAGGATGACCTACTGGTGGACTGGTTTAAGCTCATCCATGAGAAGCACCTGCTGGTGCGACGTGAGTCGGAGCTCATCTACATGTGAGTCCTGTTGTCCTGTTGGCACCTGCACGGGACCTGTGGTGCTCAGCTGGCCCTGGGGTGCCACTCCTCGGGGTGCTGGGCCCCAGACAGAGTTGTTCACCACCTGGTCCCATCCCCCAGTTTTAAGCAGCAGAACCTGGAGCAGCGCCAGGCTGACGTCGAGTATGAGCTTCGGTGCCTTCTCAACAAGCCAGGTGAGCACCTGCTCCGGCCTGGAGATCGGAGGAGCAGAGCTGAGTCTGGACTGCAACAGAGGCAGGGAGGGGTTCCAGTCCTCTAGGATAGCAGAGATTATAGCTGCTGACAGCTAGAGCCAGGCTAGGTACTCCATGGACATGGTGGCATGGTTGTCCATGATGAAGAGGATAATGGGCGCTAGGTGAACGTCAGGCCCAGGGCAGCCCTTGCTGTGTGGCCTTGGGTGGTTTCTTGGCCTCTCTGGGCCTCAGTGGCTTCATATGTGGCTGTGGCATGGTGTGAACCACAGCCACAGACAGGAAGTGCAGGGCTAGAACATCAGAGCCGAGTTGGGTATGGTGGCACACTCCTGTGGTCCCAGCACTCAGGAGGCTGAGGCAGAAGGATTGCTTCAAATTCAAGGGCACCCTGGGGAACACAGTGAGTTCAATGCCAGCCTATACTACATTGCAAGATCCTGTTTCAAGAAAACCCCTTGAAACAATAAAAATACAAAGGTTGGAGCCTAGAGCTAGAGTTTGACTCCTTTCCCATGGCTCAGACATGGTGCCAGCCTGGTTGTGGGCCGCCATTGCCATCTCCCAGATAAGGAAGTGGAGGCCAGAGAGGCTGGGGCGTGGCCTTTGGTGTTGCATCAAGCCTGTCCCTGCACACACAGCCCCTCCTACCTTGGAGTTCGTAGTCCTGTCTCATTTGGGCGGCTTCAGTGTCCCTAGAAACCTGGGCTAGGCTGCCACTCGGGGGCCACAGTGACACCTGGTGGCCAGGGTGGGTACAGCACTCTACTTCCCAGGCAGCCTGGTCCTATCTTCCTGCTTCTCGAGTCACCCTTGTCATCCTGTCCCAGAACTTGCTGGTTGCTAGAGCCTGGGAAGGGATAGAGACCCCTTGGACAGAATGATCAGCTCTTGGTGTCAGGATGCCCAGGTTCAAATTCTCATTCTGCCTCAGCTGTGTGATGGTGATGAAGGATTTAACTTCCCCAAGCCTCAGTTTCCCCACATGTAGATTGGGAACATAACTCAGCCAGCCTCCAGATTTTTTTTTTTTTTTGCACCAGGGGTTGAACTGAGGACCTTACACTTGCCAGGTAGCACTTATGCCACCGAGCCCCAACCTCCAGAATTGAGAGGTAGCAGAGTAGGATTTGAACTTGGGTGGTGGGTCTGAAGGCCACACTCTGTCCCTAGAACTGGATGAGGGGGTCACAGTATGGGCAGTGGCTGGTGGCAAGGTCTGCAGCAGATGTTGGGGAGGGAGTGCTGAGTGGGGGCACCCAGCCCTGGGAACTACAGGAGGAGGGGCAGGGACCACAGCATGGGAGGCCCCAGTGGGCAGCTCTGGGCATCCTTGTTAGCTCATTCTGGCCCTGCCTCCAGGGCCACCCTATGCATGGAGGGACAAGCTGTAGCCAGAAGCGCTTTAATGAGTGTGGGCTCCATCTCACAGTATGTGTTGTGTTCCCTCCCCAGGTCCCCACAGTATGTGTTGTGTTCCCTCCCCAGGTCCCCACAGAGTGTTTTTGGTGGGCAGCTTTGTGTCCTTGGTTTCTTTCTACAGTGACCTTTGTTCTCTCCTGCTGTTCTGGGTAGAAAGAGGGTTTTCCTGCCACTCACACCTGGCCTTTCCCCCTGGTAGAAAAAGACTGGACAGAGGAAGACAAGAGCCGGGAGAAGGTGCTGATGCAGGAGTTCGTGACCCTCATCGAGCAGCGCAATGCCATCGTCAACTGCTTGGATGAGGACCGACAGAGGTGACACAGCTGGGATCCCACGGTGGGATGGCTCCATGGTGGAGCTGGGATGCACCCCACACCTGGGGCCAGGCCAGGCCTGTCCTACCCACCTCACAGTGACCCCAGCCTACCCCACGCCAGCCCCATGGGGCTCAGACGCTGGGAGTTCTTCCTGTGGGTGCTCAGTTTCCCCTTCCCATTCCAGGGAGGAAGAGGAAGACAAGATGCTGGAAGCCATGATCAGGAGGAAGGGTGAGCCCCTTCCTCGGGGTGGGCGTTCTGTACTTGAGCTCAGGTTTTTCAGCCTGGGGCTGGATGTGAGGGGCAGGTCAGATGCAGGGCTGGAGCAAGTGTCATGGGAGTTGTAGGGTGCAAAGTCCCAGGCAGCTTTCCTGGGACAGCAGCCCCAGGTAGCAGGAAGGCCCTGGTCCATCCTTGCAGGATGGTTGTAGACACGCTGGTACCTACAGCACTATGGTGTGCAAGGACACTTACACAGCGTGGGCTTGCTGGCCTTATGCTCACTTCCTCCTGAGACTGCAGTTTGGCTGGGCAAGTCCATGGGTCCCCACGGCAGTGGCTGCTTGGGGTCACAGACTTGACTCAGTTTTTTTTTTTTTTTTTTTTTTT
>PVKA01016353.1:5444-48208 GCA_004027165.1 Ctenomys sociabilis | reverse complement strand
GTTTGCACCCTGCACACGGTAGGAACAGGGCAGATGTCAATGCCTATGGAATGAGGCCCCTGTGTTCCCTCCCTTGCTGCACTGTGGGAACTGCAGAGTGGTGGAAGGGGCAGCACTGGGCGAGGATGTAGGGGGCAAGGATGCGGATGTCGGTGCAGGGTCCCAGCAATGTTTACTTCAGGCCAGGAGGGCAGGGTTGGAACCGCCAGGCCAGCTCCGAGCCTCCGCCCCCACCCGGTGCCTGGACCTCGCCAAGCAGGTGTCTGCTGTTCTGTGCTCATCCAGGGCTTTTCTCCTTGCCGCTTTTCCACAGTGGAGTACCCACTGCAGCTGCTGCATAGCCCCCCTGCGCCCGTGGTGAAGAGGCCGGGGGCTGTGGCTGGCCACCACTCTCTGCAGGTAGGGCCCTGTGCCTGCAGCTCCGGTGCCCCTTCACCAGCTCTCTGCCCCTCTCTGCTGCATGGCCACGGCACCCTTGTCTCGTGTGCCTCCGTGTCCTCTGTGCTGTGGGGGGCACCTCTTTGCATTGCCCCCCCTCTGACCTTCTGGATGTCCCTCAGGAGCCCTCCCAACCCCTGAACCTCACAGCCAAGCCCAAGGCTCCTGAGCTGCCGAATACCTCCAGCTCCCCCAGTCTGAAGATGGGCTCCTGTGGCCCCCGGCCCCCCAGCCACGGAGCTGCCACACGGGACCGGCCACCCAGCCCACCCAGTCTGCCTCTGGGTGAGCCTTCTGCACTGTCCTGTGGTCTCTTAGGGGAGAGAGACTCCAGGGGAGCAAGCCTTTCCCTGTTTGGGGTGCTGGTCTGCCTTGCATCTGTTGACACTGACAGAGCCAGTGTGTGTTGTCCCTGTGTGTGGCAGGGGAGGTGAGGCCACTGGAACCCAGGTGACCCACAAGGGGTGTGGCATGAAGTGTTTGGGCCCAGACTGGGATGAACACCTCCCTCTCATCCTGTTTTCCTCTTCTCCAGGCTTCTTGGGTGAAGGGGATGCTGTTACCAAAGCCATCCAGGATGCCCGACAGCTGCTGCACAGCCACAGCGGGGCCTTGGACAGCTCCCCCAGCACGCCCTTCCGCAAGGTACAGCCATACCCTTGTCCCCGAGGCCAGGAGCGGGTGGTACTGGAGTAGAAGACAAAAGTCTGAGGCCATAAAAGGGGTGGGCAAAGTGGGTGGAATGTGCCACAGAGGAGGCTCGTGTGCAAGTTGTCGCCATCAACCCCAGGACCTCATCAGCTTGGACTCGTCGCCAGCTAAGGAGCGCCTGGAGGAGACCTGTGTCCACCCTCTGGAAGAAGCCATGCTGAGCTGTGACATAGACGGTGAGGGCTCAGCTGCGGGCGCCTCCTCACCGCCTCCTGGTGGTCATACAGGGTGTCACTCCAGCCCACTACAGATGGCCAGTCGCTGACCCTATTCCTGTTCCCTAGGCTCCCGCCACTTCCCCGAGTCCCGGAACAACAGCCACATCAAGAGGCCCATGAATGCTTTCATGGTGTGGGCCAAGGACGAGCGCAGGAAGATCCTGCAGGCCTTCCCGGACATGCACAATTCCAGCATCAGCAAGATCCTTGGTGAGGACCAGGAGGGGACTCGGGCACTGGGGCTCCAGGGCCGCAGGTACGGGACCTGGATGCAGGGCTGGCTGGGCCTCCTTAGACCTTGCCTTGCAGTGTTCAGGCCTTGTGGGACACCAGAGGTATCTGGCAGAGGAGCCAGGGAACATGGGGGCAGCTTGGTCCTGAGGGCCTCACCCTGGGGGGCTTGACCATTAGCACCTCCCCATCAGAACATCTGTGTGTGCTCTTCACTCCCCACTCAACGTTTCTCCACCTGTACTCCCTTGGCCCAGACCCCTGGAACTGCCCAGGGCAGAAGATAGGAGAACTTGGCCTTCTCAGAACACTGGTGGGAAAATTCTGAAAATAACGAGGGTTTTGGATGCCAAGGGCTTGCAGGCAGGGCAGATGGCACTGGAAGAGAGCAGTTGTTTTCAAGGGGCTTCTGGGTCGGGGATGTAGCTCAGCAGCACAGCGCCTGCCTGGCAAGCATAAAATCCTGAGTTTGATTCCTCGCACCTAAAAGAAAAAACAGACCGAGGCTTCTTTCAGGTTAATCGCTTGTCTGAGATGCCAACGTGGTTTGTTTTCATGGTCCTGGGGATTGAGCCTAGGACCTCTCTGCCTGCCTACTTTGGAGTGCATTTCTGATGCAGCCCACCTAGCCTGAGCCCCGCTCTTGTGTGTTGGGCCTGGGCTTGCCTCTGATCATTAGTGGCCTGAGTGGGTACTCTTTTCTTGATGCAAATGAGGCAAGGCCTGGTAGGGGGAGTTGCTGGGTGCCTAGGGACGTGGGGGGTACAGTCTGCCTGACAGCCAGATACCCAGCACCTGGTCAGTTCTTCTCATTTCCTGTGTCTGGCTGCCTGTACTACTGTTATCATCTTACCAACCCCCACCTTGGGACTAGTCTTCCTGGGGCTTGCTAGGGCCAGAAGTGGCCAGGAGAGCCCAGCCCCGACTGCCTGTCCTGGGGCCTGGCCAGGTTCCCGTTGGAAGTCCATGAGCAACCAGGAGAAGCAGCCCTACTATGAGGAGCAGGCACGGCTGAGCCGGCAGCACCTGGAGAAGTACCCGGACTACAAATACAAGCCGCGGCCCAAGCGCACCTGCATCGTGGAGGGCAAGCGGCTGCGTGTGGGTGAATACAAGGCCCTGATGAGGACCCGCCGGCAGGACGCGCGCCAGAGCTACGTGATCCCGTGAGCAGGCCCACCCCGGGTGCCAGCAGCAGGGGTGGGGCTGGCCTGTGCACGTGCTGGGGTGCTGTCTGCCGGTGATGGACTGCACCTGTGTGTGTTTGACGTGTGACTGAATGCTTGGGACTAGTACCTATGCCTGCAGATCCCACTGCTGACGAGCCCATACAAGTTCAGAGGTGCTAAACGCACTCCTCCTACAGCAAGGTTCTCACCCTAAGCAGGCACCCTAGTGAGTCCCCAGGGTACCTGTAACAGTGCCCCAAATTGGATCTACATGGGATTCCCCAAGTACATTCCCTGGATCTGTGTAGCTGACAGTGAATCTGACCACCAGGAGAGACCAGGGACCATGGTGTGCTTCAGAGCCAAGTGGGGGTGGGCGGGCTGGGGTGGAGGTGCCAGTGGCCCCCCCAAATGTGCCCCATCTGTCTCTCAGCTCACAGGCTAGCCAGGTACAGATGAGCTCCTCAGAAGTCCTGTACCCCCGGGCAGCAGGTGTGCCCCTGGCTCAGCCACTGGTGGAGCATTATGTCCCCCAGAGCCTGGACCCCAACATGCCTGTCATCGTCAACACCTGCAGCCTCAGGGAGGAGGGAGAGGGCACTGAAGACAGGCACTCGGTGGCTGACGGCGAGATGTACCGGTACAGCGGGGACGAGGACTCCGAGGGCGAAGAGAAGAGTGACGGGGAGCTGGTGGTGCTCACAGACTGAGTTGGTGCCAGCCTGGCCCTCCCTGCCCCACCTGTGGGCACAGCCAGCTAGCCTGGACTATGTTGGTACTTGGACTTGGACGCCCGGGGTTGTTCCAGCTGTGCACGCATAGATAAATTGACAAAGGGAGAGCCCTCCGCCCCAGAGACCCCCACAGCAGTAATGGGCGAGCAGGCTGAGCTCCTTGGCTCCTGCAGGGCACACTGGATGGCCCTTGTCTCTGGTAGATCCCCCACCCCAGGGCATGGCAGCTGTACCCCAGGGTCACATGCTTTGATTCCAAGCTTGTCTTGTGGGACCAACACCTCCCACATGCACATCCTGGTCACTCTTGTCACCACAGTCTCTCTGTTCTCTGTGCAAAAGGGTCTGACTGTCCTTCCATTTCTGCCAAGCCTATTGTGCCTCCAGCTGCTGTGTGTGCGTGTGCATGTATAGTCGTGTGTGTGTACACGTGTGTATTTTCATCCATTCATTGCACAAGGTATTTATTGCGTGCCCACTACGTGCCGGCCACTGTTGCTTCTCTGGGGGCCTCTTCTGTGCTTCTCTTTGTCCCCAAATTGCTACCTCTTTGTCAGTCTGGGTGTCTCAGGTTCTGTGTGTCCTTGTGTGCACCTCTGTCCCCATCTCTCTCTGCAAGGCCCTCTCTGTCTCCCTTGCTCGGGCTCTGGCCCTGACCTCCATGCCCTCTGAATTTTCTGGGTCCCTGTGGGCCTCTGGACCCCTCCCCCATCAGCCCTCCTGATCTTCCTGCCGACTCTGCCAGTCAGTTCCCACGGAGCCATTTTTAGCTCCAAGCAGGGTAAGCGTGGCCTCAGGCTCCATGGGGCTTTGTCCTGGTGCCCGACGCCTGGGCATAGTATGGGCCGAGTCCCAGGAGTTAGGCGGAGTTGACGGTGCCCCTTCTCTGTCTGTGACAGAGGCCCATTCCATTTTCCCTCCCGAGTTGGGGGCCAGTGGCTCCCTTTTCCTGAAGACGGTCTCGCCTCGCTAGGGACGGGCTCCCCACTGGCTTGCCCAATTAGTGCTCCCTAAGAGCACCTGATCCAAGGTCTCCTACAGCTGGAGTCCATTTGGGGACCCCCTAATCCCTCGGGGCCTGGACCCCATTCCTTGCTCTCCCCCACCCCCTCCTACCAGGCTGTTTCTTTTTTATGACTGTAAACATAGATAGTGCTTTATTTTGTTAATGAGATAATGAGTAATTTAACCAGCATATTTGTTTTCTGGTGGCATAATAAAGACAGACCGTTTCTGAATAGGCCCTTCCAGGAAGCAGGGAAAAGTCCTCTAGCGCTAGCAGCCTGGGCACTGTCGCCCTCTGGTGGTGATTTTAGGGAATTACAGCCGCGGCGCCTGGAAGAAGTGCTTCTGGCCCTGGAGGCCCCAGAATCAGGTGCAGAAGCATGGATTGTGGCGTCAGCCTCCCCTTCGGTTCTCCCTGTCCACTGGCTGCGCCTTAAAACAAGGTTGTTACTAGCATCCAAAGCAAACAGTGGGCTCATCCCACTAATAGGCAGGTTCCGGGGGCCCATTTCAGATCTAGCAGCCCCCACCCCCCCCACCCCCCAGGACCTGTTAAAACAGTCGCTTCACAGCCTTAGGTTTGAACGACAATTTCAAAAGCCTCATTATCACAGGAAAATAAGGGGCCTAAAGGGGTAGGATGAAAGAGTGAAACTCTCCAAAATGTATGTAAACCATCAGGGCAGAGAGCACAGCGAAGGCAGTTCTTATGAAAGTAAATTGGGCTGGATTAAGAAAGGCTTAACTTTCAACCAGGGAGGTGCAGGGTTCACTGCTGTCCCTGGTAGCAGCTTTTCCTGTGCTCTCTAGGAAAGGCCGTCAGCCCCTGGGGCTGAGGCGCAGGCGCTCCGCGTGGAGGAGGCCTGGAGGGGTCCTGGTGCCTGTGGTCTTGTTGAAGTGGTTAACAGGACAGGAGGTTCAGTCCAGACAGGACCAGGATCAAGTGGGCAGGACCAGATGGCTTCCTCACACACAGCTAGGAGGTGAGGGTGGGCTTGTGGCTTAACTACGTTTACACAGATGTTCTGGAAAAGACATAGGATGTTTGTTTTTTGTCTTTTTCTCGAGAGGGATCTCCCTGTGTAGTTAATGTTGGCCTCGAACTGATCTTCTGCCGGGGCCTCACAGCGCTGGGTTACAGGGGTGTGCCACCACACCCTGCCATTCGTGAAGACACGGCAGGTAGTGAAGCAGAGGCTTCAGTACTGGCGAAGTGATGGCGCTTCTCAATTAGTGTTGGATTCCAGGCCACAGACCCGCCAGGTTTCGGGGTAGAACTGGGGTCCCATGCTGTTTCCTGGCCTAGCCCTCGGGTGAGCCTTCCCTTCCACAAGTGCGCAGCTACTCCTGGGAATGCTTGGGCGCTTGCCAAAGAGCCGCCACCTGGCTGGCCGCGCCTTCCTCCTGGCTGCCCCCTAGCGGTTGTCCGGCCCAACTGCTAGTCTCCCTCACCCTCTGCGTCCTGTCCTGGTGGCCTCCTGGGAACCCCCTGTCGCGGGTGGGAGTTTCTCTAGCTGCCGGGTTCCCAGGTCCTCTGTGGTCTCGGGGGCGGGCAGCACTTCCAAAGGCACCGCAGATGCCTCTGTCCTGCCGGCCTCCTTCCAGCTGCACAACCCTGAGTCCTCCCTGGCAGGCTGGAGCCCCACCCCCGTCTCACGAGAAGCAGGATTGGGTCAGGTGGGTGGCAGAGGCTGGGAACAGTGTGTCCAGGTCCTTTTTACCAGGAAGTTGGGTCACAAAGCTTGTCCTCTGCCCCCTGGAGCTTGTGCAGGGGGTGGGGTGGGAGCTGGGGGGGAAAGGGCCACAGCCAGTCAGCCTGGGGCGGGGCTCAGGCTCTGAAGGAAAGGGGGCTTTCACCACCCTGCCAGGAGGGAATAGAGGTGTTTGTCAATAAAGGTGCTGGGAGGGGATCTGTGATGAACTCCATTCATGCAGAAGGGGGCTCTGTCTCCTCACCTCCCTGCAGTGACCTCCAGACCCCAGGGGACTGGAAATGAAGCTGAATTCACAGTGGCCTATTTGTCCTCAGCGCCCGTCTTCCAGTCAGGAGCAGGCCCCCCACCCCCATCTTTGCCCTGTTGTCCCGGAGCAGCCCTCTGGATCACAGTGACCTTGATGGCACCGGGCCTGCACTAGGTCCAGCGGTTGCCATGGCACCGTCGCACATCTGCAGGCAAAAGCCAAACCAGAGTCCACTTGGCAGGTGGCTTCTGCCGTTGCCACTGGGGGCCTTCTGGACTTGAAATACTTTCACCTTTGATGTTCTGCTCCTTCAGCTTGCCTGCAAAAGGGACAGACTGGGTCCAGGAATCCTTAATACCCCTGTCAGGAAGAGCTGCCCCTTTCCTGACCCAAAATCTGGGAGCCAGAGCAGGCAGGGGCGGGCTCCACAGCCTCCCTCAGTTCTTGTAACCATAATCTGGATCCTGCTACCAAAGCCAGCTGATTCTGAACAAGAAACTAAGCCAGAACAGTCCTGCCTAGGTCAATGGGGGCTTGAGGTCCTTGGGAGCCAGGGTGAGGAGGCATACAGTGACCTCAGCATGAGGCGAGCAGAGAGGGTAGAGCACCGTGGCCCCTCCAGCAGGGATATTAATCCCAAATCAAGCTCCCCCCATTGTCCCTCAGCAGTCCAGAAAGGAGCACTTTAATGCATAAAACCATGATAATTTACAAATGAGACTCATGAGGCAGAGCCAGGAGGACCCCAGAGAAGTTTTGAGGACAGAAGGGAGATGGAGGCAAATTCATGATCCAGGCCTGCTCAGGTCCCTGTGTGCAGAACCAAGACCCCTGGCCTCCTGCTTCTGGACCCCAGTCAGTCATCCCCAAGTGGGAAGATCTTGGGTCAACTCTGGGATGAAAGGTGCAGATGGAGAGACAGACCCTTGAAAGGGAGGCCCTGGTGCCAGCCACTCTCCCCTTAGCCATGTCCCCTCTGCCAAGCCACAAGAGCCAGGCTTTGGAGGGTCAGCCTGGCCACATCCTTGCCTCCCCAGCAGGCTGCAGAGGACAGAATAGAAGGAATCATTTTCTGTTGCAGCTTGGGAAAAAGATGCTCTCCAGGTGTGAGGGCGGGCTTGGACCAGGAAGCTGTGACCACCAGGTTAAATTCCAGGTCCCTTCCCCAGATTGGACATCAAGCAGTCAGGGTTGGCCACAGGCTGGTGTGGGGCTCAGCACCTCCCATGGGGGCCTGGCACGGACACGAGGGCACGCAAGACGCTGGGGCATCACATCGGAGGTAGAAAGGACCCTTCCCTCCCCTGCCAGGAAGGGTTAAAGACGCATCTAAGGCAGCCCAGTACCAGCAGGCCTAGGCTGACAATGGTGTGCTTCTCTGGAGCAGAGACGGCCCTGGCCCTGGCGGTCTGCAGGCACTTCCTCCCCAGCCTGGAGGTGTGGGGACCCCTGATGATGGGGCCTGTCAGCCTCTCCAGACAGGAGAATGAGGTCTTCGGTGGCATCCACCGGGGGACCGTCTTCCTGGCATCTACCTGTCCCCTCTCCACTCTTGCCCAAGCAGATCCCAGAGCTACACCAGATGGGTAGGAAGAGGATCAGGGAGCTGGTCACTTTGGCATCTCCAAGGCTGACACTTGAGGCTTCACCTTGAAGTACTGGTTGAATCGGATCCCTGCGTACCTGTGTCAGCCGGGAAAGAAGCTGGGTGTGAGATGGGAGTTGTGGGGGGTGTCTCAGCAGCTCCAAAGCCCACCAGGCTCTGGGTAGGTCTGTCCTGGCCCAGATTGATTTTTTTTTTTTTTTTAAGTTTCAAATAGATTTTCCTAGATCAGACTAGAGCAATCTTTCAGCAAACATGTTTGCATGGAGTTCTGTTTTCACAGATCTGTAATGTTATTTGTATGGTTGCGCAAGGGAATCTCCAGAACTTTTTCATCTTGCATAACAAACTACCCATTAAACAGCACTCCCCTTGCCCCTCACCCTAGCCCTATAGCTGTCATCCCATTTTCTGCTTTTTTTTTTTTTTTTTTGTGGAACCAGGAATTGAATTCATACCCTTGTGCTTGCCAGAGAAGTGCTTATTCCACTGAGCCATCTCCCCAGCCCCTCCACTCTCTATTTCTATGAATTTGACAGTTAACCCTTTACAACTAACGGAGCCATATAAATGTCAAGATCCATCCACGGTGTGCATGTACCAGCCTCCCTTTTTTTTTTTTTTTTTTTTTTTGAGACAGGCTCTCGCTGTGTACTCCAGGCTGGCCTTGAACTCAAGTGATGCCCCCGTCTCAGCCTCCCAAGTAGTGGGATTATGGTGTCCGTCATAATGCCTGACCTTTCTTTCTTTTTGGCGGAACTTGGGATTGAACTCAGAGCCTTGCACTTGCCAGGGAAGCGCTTATTCCACTAAGCCGTCTCCCTGTCTCCCTGACCTTTCTTTTTCATTTCCAGAACCAGGGATTGAAGTCAGGCTCTTGCGCTTGCCAGGCAAGTGCTTATTCTGCTGAGCCATCTCCCTGACCCCTGACCTTTTCTTTTTTAAGACAAAAATATATTCTAAGCCTCTTAGGTCCTAAGCATGCTGCTGGGAACATGGGTATACAAACATTTCTTTTAGATTCTGCTTTCAGTTCTTATGGATTTTCCCCAGAAGCAGGGTTCTCAGCTCACATGGTCATTTATATATATATATATATAATTTTTTTTTGCTTTTTTTATGTATTTGGCACAGGGTCTCACTCTAGTTTGGACTTGTAGAGATCCTCCTGTTTTTCAGCCTCCCCAGTGCTTACAGGCATATACCATCGCCCCAGACTTGGTTGCTGGCTCAGTGTGCCCCGGGGGTGAGGCCAGCAAGGCAGGCCCAGGGATTGAGCCCCCAGCCGCTGTGCCTACTTGCAGGCCCTTTAATTCGCTCACTGAACTATTTAAAGGCCACCCTCTTGTTTTTTGAGACAATTTCACTGTGTGGTTGAGGCTGGTCTGGTATTTATTATAGAGCCCAGGGTGGCTTTGAACTTCTGGCCTATAGTCACACTTGTATTTCAAAATGAAGGGTTCCCTGGAGCTCTGGTAGTGCAGGACAGGCTTGGTATGGTCCCCAGTATCACGAGTGCCGTGGGAGTAGCTGGTTGCCCCAGTCCTTGCAGGGGGAATCGCCATTTCCATAGGCTCTGGCAGTGGGGAGGGTGGCATCTGTCACCGGACAGTGGTGGACATGAGCACTATTTGGGGTGCTTCCCTGGCCTCCCTAGATCTGTGACCTCACTGGAAATGCAGCGGGGCCCGTTTAGCTGAGGAGGGGCCTCCAGGCACCATAGTGTCTAGATTGTCCTTTGTCCCCACACCCTGGCTCAAAGGTCCTCTCCCCACCTTGCCCCACCCCTGCACCTGGCCCAGGAGCTCACCTGAGGAAGTCAAAGTTGATGGTGGAGTACTGGTTCTGGATGAGTGCCCAGAGGGCCCAGAAGAAGTGGGAGGCCTGAAAACAGACCACAGTCGTCAGTCAGCCTGGCCCTGCCGACACCTGGCACGCCCCCTACAGGGCCCAGGACAACTCTGGAAGAGAGAGAGCTCAGTCCCTGGCAGAGACAAGTGGGAAGGCTGTCAAGGCCAAGCCACCGGACAGCATCTGGTCTGGGGCTTCGCCATACCACCAGAAGTGGGCAGACACAGCCAGTTCCACCCAGCCCCAGCTCATGGCCACCAAGGGTACAGCTGGACAGCATTGCTCCCTGGGCCTCAGGCGGCCCTGGCCTGACCGAGTGGATGCACTTCATGGCCAGCTTCTTCCCTACTGGGGGGAGCCGAGGAGTCTTCAAGGTCAAGGGCGTGGGCAGTGGGTACAGGGAGATCGGAGGAGCATGGGTCGCACGGACACTAGGGCTCTGGATGACTGGAAGACCTAAAGTGACCTCTACCCCTTACCCCCAGTTTGGTAGGAAACACTCCAGATCTGGAACCAAGTTTCAGCTGTGGGCATTTACTGAGTATTAAATGCCTTGTTTTCTTTGGAGCCAGGGAGGCATGGCTCCTTTCTGCCCAGGCCAACAGCAGTGCAACCACTACTGTGAGCTCAGGGGACCCTATCTCCCATTGTGTCTCCTGCCGCATCCTAAAGTTGCATGCTTAGGTTGGCTACAAAGTCCCAGTCTAGTCCCTTTCATGGCTTCCAAGGGGCTTAGGTGCACTAGCAGGTGTGATGGTGGTTTTGCTGAAACCTTAGCAAGAAGAACACCTGTGCTTCACTGCAACATGGAACCCTGAGCAGATCAAGCTAAGGCAGAGTCAGCTTTGTGCCAGTGAGGACAGACAGAATCTGAAGTCATGAAGAGGACAGGTCTTAGGAAGCTCCACTACGTGTTGTGAAATGCTGGGCAGCTGACTTGTCTCGCTTATGCGTGGCTGACAGTAAGACACCAGTCCATGGGCCCAGACCGGTGGAGACCCAAAAGGACCAGCTTCCTCAGCCAGGGTGGGGAGCTCAGGTGAGACCCAAAGGCTCAGGCTCAGGGATGGGAGCAGGGAAAGCCTGCTGGAAAAGGCAGACTTGAGCTCTGAGCCTGGGTGGTAACAGGGAGGACGACAACCTGCTGTGCCCCATGCCCTCCAGAGGCTGAAGAACAGAAAGCAGGGGTCTGAATGCAAGAGGAAAGGCCGAAGTTAGATGGTGGGAAGAACTGCTCATGCTCCCCAGCGGAAGAGCTGTGAACAAACGAAGCTGAGAGTTTTGGGGGCAATGGACAGGGCATCTTGGTGTTGGGAGCTATTGAGATGACTTTCCGAAGCACGGGTGGCTGGGCAGCTGGGTGCAGCGCCCCGCCCCCACCTGCCCCGCCCCCGCCCCCGCCAGGCCCCCACAGGCACTCACCAGGGCGAACTTGTTGACTTGCACATAGAGCCGCTCCACCTCCCGAGGGGTCACAGCTGTGCCCTTCTGTGCCTGGAGGTAGAAACGCAGCCACTGCAGCTGGGTCTCCCGCGCAGGGTACCGGCAGTAATCCACGCTGTTCACACCTGGTAGAGGCAGGTCAGACAGAGGGGCTGGGCTGCCAGCCGCCAGAGCTCTCTGGGCTGTGCGTCACAGGCAGCCCTCAGAGAAAAACAGCTTCTCTGATCATCCCAGTGCTCCACGGGGCTGAGACTGGCATACGGCCAAGGGGTGAAGCACTGTTCTACGTGGCTCACACCTATAATCCTAAACATTTAGGGGCCCGAGACATGAGGAATCAAGGTCAGCCTGGGCAACTTGGCCAGATCTGGTCTCAAAAAGTAAAAAGGTCTGGAGATGTATGCAGCTCAGTGGTAACTCACTACTGGGTTAAAACTCCAGTACTGAAAAACAATCCCGTGCACCACCGTAATCTGGGGGTGGGCATACACAGAAGGCCCCGGTGGAAGCCCCGTTCAGCACTGCTGACCTCTCTCAGGCTGGGCTCCAGTAACCCCGGACAAAGCCTCACTGGACTGAATCCTTCAGATGAGGGAGCTGGACTTAGCTCAGAATGTCAAACATTACTTCCCTGAGCAGCGTTTGGCAGTTGCTCAGGAACACCACTTGGAGCACACTGTCCTCAGCCCAGCCCAGCTTCTGGATGATTCCAGCACTCAGGCTCGGCCCACCAGCCGTGGATCCTCCCAGCATCACCTTCCTAGAAGTCTTCAAGCTGCCACCCAGGGCCACCCGATACATCCTGGGCATGATGGCCAAGACTCTGCTTTCAGGGGTCGTGTGCAAAGAAGTGTTTTAAGACAAGACCAAGACCAGGCTGTGCATCCCTCTTGTGTGTCCTTGAGAAGTACTCAGTCTTGAGGGAAGAAGCCAGCCCCAGTGACACAGGCAGGCAGAGGGGGGCTCCCCACTTCCCAGTTCTCAGTGCCCGAGGCTCCAGGACAGTCCTCTCCAGTTCAATCTCCTCTCCATCCCCTGCTCCCGCCTGCAGTGGGATGCAGCCAGCCTCTGGAGAAAGTCCACTTGCACTTTGCCCTATGCAGTTGTAAGCAGGACTTAAAATGCTCAGGAATTATCCCTCCTGTAAAGGCCAATGGGCCTGGAAGCTGAGAATTTGCAGCCTGCCCTGACCATGCAGGCTTCTGCTCAGCTCAGCTGAGGCCCCAATACCCCTCAGCCTCCTAGATACAGCTGCTCGCTGCCCTGGGGAGCTATGCCCTTGGGCTCACTTGGTGTTTGGTAAACGTCACCTGGGGCTTCAGAAGGGATGAAATTGGCTTGGGGTGGGCTGAGGGGTGGTCCCACAGTTGTCCTGGGCCCACCTCTCCTGTCCATGGCATAGGGGCTAGTCATGCCATGGTGAGACCTCCCTGCTAGCCCGGGGATGTCTCTCCAACCCGTGTCTGAGTCACTTCCTTGGTCCTAATTGTTTTGAACAAGCTGTAAAATTTGCCTGCTTCTTTTACATAAATGGTTTGGCAGTATATGTCATGCATTCCCAGAACAATTACCAGCTCCTCACCCAAAACCTTTCCTGCCTGTTCCAGCCTCCCTGGCTGCTGCAGTAAAGCTCAGCCTGCTAACAGCAAACTCTTAATTTGATGCTCAGATGTGCTGTGCATACGCGTTTGTGCTATTCAACCCTCTGAAGCAGGTGCCAGTATCATCTTCATTTGTGAGGTCACGGAGAAGGTCTGTAACTAACAGCAAAGCCAGGATTTGGATTTGGACTTGGGGAGTTGAGCTACATAGAATACAATCTAATTCCTCTCACTTAGATTGTTATCTTCAGGCCACCAGGCAAACAGCTACTTTCAGTTTGCTCTGCCCCTAGCTGCTTGCAAGGCCCCCATGTGTAACTGTATAGGTTGACATTGAAACAGGGACAAGGGGTGGGTGGACACTGGCACATCCGTCAGTGCTGCGCTGGGCCACATCTGCCCAGAGGAAGGGGTCATCTTCCAGATCACAGGCCAGAATCCCTGGGATCCTCCCAGGGTGCATCTTCCTAACTTACATCAAACTGCCATAGAGGTGGCACAGGTCTGCTGCACGTGTGGGTCCTGCATTCCCCATGGGATGGGCAGCTGTGACTCCCCTGTCACGCTGAGACACTGTGCAGGACAGCGGCTGCCTAGCTTCCACCTGCCAGTCTAGACCCACCTCAAGGTCTCCAGTCCCCAGCACAGGGAAGGGCCATAGGTAAGGGCAGATAGCAGTCTCTCCTCACCTGCAAACTCATTAAAGTGGTTGCCGATGTCGAACGCTTGGTAGTTGTAGCCAGTGTACTCGTAGTCAATGAACTGCACGTGACCTAGGGGCAGAGGAGAGGCCAAGTGGGTTGAGCCCATCTGGAAGGACAGCCTGGTCAAGCTTCTGCAGGCCTGTGGGACATACTAACTAATTAGGCCTTGTTAGCTCTGGACTGTTTTTTTTTTTTTTTTTTTTGGAGACAAGGTCTCATGGCATAGCTCAGGCTGGCCTTGAACTCACTATGTAGCCATGACTGGCCTCACACGACAATCCTCCTGCCTCAGCCTTCTGAGTGGCGGGATTACAGGTATGCATCACCACACCTAGCTTCTTGCTGGCTCCTGCAGCAATCCTCTTAGCTACTTGCACCCGGCCACGTGTCCCTCTGCCCTCCCCCCGCTCCTGCCATCCTTCTTGCGTAACTGGGTCCTTAGGCTCTTCCTGTCCCAAGACTGCTATCCTCAGTAAGGCTAAAGATCAGAAATACAGCTAAGTACGGCTCGCCCTCCAGATGTACAAGTTCCACTCCTGAGATTGAAAATACTAGGGAAAAGAACTGAGTTTGATTTAAACATGTAGGAAAGTTTTCCTTGTCATTCCCTAAACAATAAGAGACAAACCACTTTTTTCATATATATCTATATCTATATCTATATATAGATATATCTATATATATCTATATATAGATATATATATCCTCAGTACATGCAGAAGGACAGTGGTGTCCCTGAGAGGAGGACCTGTCAGGGACAACAGGAGGCTCACTCTGATGGCTTCAGGCAGTCACAGTGTCCACAGAAGCCCCAAGAATGCTCAAGTGGAAAGCATGGGGGCCCTAAGCAGGAGGATCCCCCTAATCACGATTTGGAGTAATTTTTCATGACAGGCTTTTCCAAATGGCAAAGTTCTTATTTCCTTTCCCCCCTTATTTCTTAAAAATTAATTTAGGATACAAATCCAGGCCTTCTGCCTGTCCAGGTGCCAGCCTGAGGGACAGGCTTCTAGAGCCAGCTGGGCCTGCAGCCTGTGCCCTGCCACCACCTGGCCCTACCTTTGGCACTATCATAGATGATGTTCTTGCAAAGTAGGTCGTTGTGACAGAACACCACGGGGGAGTTCAGCTGACACAGGTGCTCCTTCAGCCAGGCCAGCTCCCGCTCCAACACTTCCACCTCAGGGACATCTGCAGAAAGGCTGGACAGGGGCAGAGTGTGGCTGGTGAGGCCAGGCCGGTGCTCGGCGTCAGGAGCCCTGAGTAGTAGCCTGGGCAGAGAACTTAGACCAATGGCCAACCGTTCAGACCCTTCCTTCCATCACCCACAAGGAGGCACTGAGGCTTCCTGACCTTCCGAGTCCTGATGAAAGACGCGGATAAAACCTGGGCATGAGCCTCACTCCTGCCCTTGTGAAAGGGTGAAAAGGAAAGGGAGGAGGCACAGAACACAGAAGGTGAGAAGAAAACTCCAGAGCCCATGATTCCGGACTGAGGAAGAGGCCCACAGAACAGTGGGGATAGATACAGATCACACCCGGTGGAGAATGTAGGATAAGGCCTGAGAGAAGCCTGGGCTAAGAGGAAAGTGCCCAAGGCTGGAGAAAGCTCCATCCCTCTGGCCCCACCCAGGGCACCAAGGCCTAGTGCCATGAAACCCTCTTCTGGAGGCAGAGGTGGGACCTGGTTGATAAAGTCAGCTGAGAGAGCAGACGGCAGACAGAACAGCTGGCTTCACCTATCATCTCCCAGACAGGTCATTCAGGCCCAAGAAGAAGGCCAGCTCCTCAAAACCCAGGGCCCCTCAAACAAGGAGGGTCAGAGTTACGATTTTATTTGGTGTTTCTGTGACCAAGCAGCAAAGGCTTGTGGAGGAGGCTGAGGGTGAGACAGGCCCCATCCCATCTCCCCACAGGAAGGGTGCAGGAATGGTATCAGCAATATGGCATTCCTACATCCTCCTTGGGAAACCCAGAGTGGAAGCCCCCTTCTAGGCTTTGATGAGGTCAAAACTAAGGAGCTCTTAGAACCTCCAGTCTCACCCCACAGGGGGGACTGAGGCACTAGGAAGCAGAAAGGCTTTCTTCCTGCCTCCACAGCTCTAGTACAGCTGGGCCCTGGACTTCACTGCCTGGGGAGAGCAGTCCTCAGCCTGTGCAGAATCCCAAAATAGCTGTGTCTCCTCACCAAGAGGCCCTGCACCCCCTTAGAAGACAGGGTGCCCTCAGGCCCTGACAAGGCCTCTTGCTGCCAGGAAGCCTGTGGAGGGGGCGGCCTCACCAACACTGGACGGACTTCAGCTCTGCCTGTGATCGAGTTTGATCTGGTCTCTCCTTGAGGCACAGGCTTCTTTTAAGATTTTCTTTTCTTTGGGCTGAGACCATCCAAAGATCAGAATGAGGTGGCCTCCCGCAAACACACCTTCGATACCCAGGTCTGCTGCACAGTCCCTGACTTTGGTCTGACCCCATCTTGCCCACCTCAAGGCCATGAAGATGGTTACTGTACGAGGCATCCAGGCCTGCCGGCTCCCTTGGCGGCCAGCGCCTCCCCCTCCACCCCAACACCTGGGCTGCTGTCAGCTACTGCAAGGCTGGGGGCTGGGGCCTCTGCCCAGGCGGGTGAGGTTCTGTGCTCCTCAGCCCCAGCAGCAGCCAGAGGGCCTCAGGGTGGGGCTGGGCTCCAACTAAGGACAGTTGCCTGATCCTGACAAGTCTCCAGCCAGCTCTCTAACCCTGCAGGGCAAAAATTACTTCTCCCCTGGGGTGATTTTCTAAGTATTCCAGCTTCCTGGCTTTTCATCTTTGCTCTCCCTCTAACTCAGTCATCAGCAACTTCTCTTCATACCTGGAGCAAGCTACTAGGTACCCTGGATACCGCTGGGTTCAAGAGACATTAAGGAGACTGGACCTGTGTCTCTCACACCTCTTCTTCACTCCTTTCCCACACCTGCTGCCCAAAAGCAATGCCCTTCCTAAGATGGTTCCCACCACAGTCCTGGGATCCAGTGCAGACAGATCCCTGATCAGCGGCCAGGGTTGGGGGGAGAATCTGCTCAGCACAGGCTCAGGGGAACCTGGATTCCGCATGTGGGACCACTTAGCCCAGGTAATGACAAGGATCCTGCGGCTGGCCTCGAGACATCAGCTCTAGACTCCACGCCAAGCCCCACTCAAATGCATCCTGGAGAAGTTTCCCCTGAAGCCACAGTCCTGGCTTCACTACCACCCCTTTCTGCCACCTGCTTGCCTGCGTCCTGGCTCCTTAGCCTGGCATTTCACCTACCCACTCTTCAGCTCCAACTCAAAACTCCTGGAGGGCAGAGCCTTTATCACAGTCATCATCATTTTTTGTTTTCAATTTGAGCCACTCAGTGTTTGTCAAATAAGGACCAAGTACACTGAGGTTATGAGGCACAAGGTCAAAGGCATAAAAGAGCAAAAGGGGGCTGGCCGCCTCTTACCAGAGGTCACTGTTCCCCCAGCAAGGTCTCCCCTTGCAGCACAGGACAGCAGCCAGGGAAGCTGCAGTACCCAGGATCACCCTTGGCACCAGGCCTGTGCTCTAGGCCCTGGGCTGTCACCACCCAACAATGACCCTGGGCGAGTCCCATCCCCTGTTTTCCATCTGTCAAATGAGGCTCCTGTGCTCTTCACAAGATTCTGGTCTTTGTCTCAGAGACGGAGTGTGACACATGAGGTTTGAGGGTGATCACACAGAGGGCAGGCTGGGCACACCCCGGACAGACAGTCCCAAAGCAGTGCTTGATAATTCTTAGGTGAGAGAAGACTACTCCCCACCGGCACAGAGTTCCTGACTGTCACTGTGAAGAGGGAGGGGGACAGCTTACTCCCAAGAATATGTGAAACTAACATGACGCCTAACTTAATTATACATTTTGAATCCAGGAGATTCAAAATTCTGATTCTACTAGAATCAGAAGGTTCCAGGAGAAATAAGTGCCTGCATGCATAGCTGCTGAGTGGCATTCCCGAGGTGCAGTCCATCCACCCAGCTGTGCTTGCGAACATAAGCTCCATAACCAGGACTGCAGGGCAGGGGCTGCAGGGCAGGCTTTTGGCACCTCCCACTCCCACCCCAGGCCCTGTGTCCCTGTATCTCTCCTATGGGTGGGCTGGAGCCAAAGGGACAAGCAGGGGCGAGCAGATCAAGGCAGCAGAGAGAGCAGCAGCTTCTGACCCTCCCAGGACTTCATACCTAAGGTTGATCTCGTTCTTCACCAGCATGAAGTAACTCTGCATCTTCTGCCAGAGTACGGGCTTGGGCAGGCTTCCGTTGGCATGGATGGCATGAATCTTGGCCATTTCTAAGGCGATTAACCTGCAGCAGAAGGTGGGAGGAGTGGAGCCTCAGAGCCTGCAGACCAGAAGCAGGCTGCAAGTATGAGATCATTACAGGTCTCCCAAGAGCCCCAGGTCTCAGCAAAGGCATGAACATGCAGCAGAACCCTCAGCCCAGCAGTGTCCTCGAAAGGTCCAGACTGGGGCTCAGTAGTGAGCATGGAAAGCAGAGGGGCACCTGGAAACAGGGGCGGTGTCTTCCTCCCCTCTGGACTTTGCTCCATCCTCTCGGGAGGTGACAGCAGGTCCTTTTCCACCAAAAGATCAGTGGGAAATAACACCAGGCAGGGAAGAAATGTCTTATCAGCCAGGCCAAGGGAGGGAAACAGGCAGCCCCTTCCTCTGCCATGGGGAGTTGATGCTGGCGGCCAGTGCCAAGGACGCAAAACAAACCAGCGTTCTATTTTCAAGTCCTCCTGTGGACATTATCCAAGGTCCCGGGAGAGAAGGAGTGGGCGGCAGGAAAGACTGCTGAGAGAAGGCGGGGGTGGACAGAGGACTGGCTGAGAGGGAGGCCCTTGATAAGGACCCCCTTGCAAGGCCTGTGTCCCAGTGGGGCTCCCCCCACCCTGCCAGCCGCCCTTCTGCAGCCCCACCCTCAGCTGCCTGCCAAGCTCCCAACAGCCAGGCTTCTCTGGGAAAGACAACAGAAGCACTGGCTGCTGGAAGGCTCAGGGCAGAGCCATGCTGGGGACCAGGGCCCAGCGCTTCCACTTGCTGGGCCCTGGAGAGGGCGGGCCACACCCCATGAGGATGATGGGGCAGTGTCCAGGCTCCAAGAAGCTCCCAAGGTGCCCATCTCCTCAAGGGCGGAGAGGCGGGGGGTGTGGCAGCAGCCCAGTGGGTGAGAAAAGGAGGACGTGCCTGGAGAGGGGCCTTGTGCCAGAAGGGGCCAGCTGGGCTTTGGGTAAGGCAGGGATGGAAGGCCTGGCCTTCCTTTCCTAAGGAAGACTAGGAACAGAGCATGAACAGAGCCTTTCCTTGAATATCAATAGGGCTGTTGTCTGAATAGCAATGAAAGTAACCTCAACACTCAGCATTTTCCTGCTGCAGAGCCTCTGGAGGGGGTGGGGTTGAGATCAGGGGAATCCAAGAGGGCAAGGCCTTCCCCAAAGACAGCCACCTTCACCCATGGTCTATCCTGGGGAAATCAGGAAGGCCAGCCTCCTACACCTCTCCCAATCTGTGGCTCTCTCCTAAATGCCAAGTTCTTATTATGGAACCTAAATCCCTCTTCAATCTTCCTGACAGTGGTAATTGTTTCCACGGAGGGGATGAGTGACGGCATGAGGCTCACAGAGGCGGAGGGGGACCGGGAGTGGTGGGGACCTGCCAAGGTTTGAGCTTATTTACACAAGACACAGAGAGTGGGGAGAAGCACCGCAGAGAGGTAGGACAGAGAACCTCAGGCCTGGACCCTACACCTCCAGCAGCCCTAGACTAGTGTGTGTGTATGTTTCGGGTTGGGGGGTGTTCTCTTGGATTCTGTCTTCTGAATCTCTGGAGGGTTAGCCAGGGGCTATGTGCAGAAGGTCAGGTACACTTACTGGGACAGACCTGGGTGGCATGTGAAGGGATGGAGAAACTCCTATCCCTGTGGGCTTCAGTGCGCTGCCATGTAGCGCTCTTCTTAGATTGGATGGGGCAGATGCCAAGGACCCCAGGTCAGCCCTATGCTGCTGTGCCCAGTGTCAGGAGTACATACCAGTTTGCCTCAGGCGTCATGATAGTCTGGTGCCTCTCTGGATGGCATTCTGGGAGAGGGAAGATACTCCCTGGCACTGCTGCCCTGGCACACTGAGAGGTCAGGGAATAGTAGGGGCTGTTCCTTGGTCTCAGTTCTCCCCCTTCTAATCCCCAAACAGCATGCACAGGGCTTGCAGGCTAAGTGCAGGTCCTAGGCCTAACAAACCAGGTATTTACTTACTAAAGGGGATCCCTCCAGGTCACAGAGGTGTCAGCAGCTCCTCACACCTGGGTTCCCACTTGCCAAGGACCCTGAAACTCAGCCCAGTAGGAAGAAGGGCATCTCTGCAGTGGTAAAGGCATGCTGACCCTGGATGGGGCTCATTTTCCCTGCCCACTTCAGCTCTGGACAGAGTGAGGGGCAGGAAGTGCTCAGCGCTGAGGGGATCTGGCTCAGGTTCCATTTCCAAGGCTCTGGGATGTTTCCAGGACACCCCAGGGGTAAGCAGAGGTGTGCGTCGTGGCGGCAGGAAGCAGACTCCTGTTGCACTTTGGGAACCAGATGCGCTGGGCCCATGTTCATTGGGATTCTCACTTTTCCTTCCCCACAACTCACTCATCCTTCTAGCAGATTTCTCTGGAGAACTGCAGAGAGCCAGGGCCTCTGCCTGCAGAGCAATGCACACACACACACACACACACACACACACACACACACACACATGCATGCACGCACACATGTACACACTTGTTATGCAATTTAAGGGAAGCTCAAAGATCTTGTGACTGACTCTCCTTCGTGGAACTGACTACACCAAGGAAGCCAGCCAAGGATTTCAAAGCCTGAGGCCTGCAGAACACATGAATAGCAGTACCCTGCATCCCCCTTACCTGAAGAGCTGGGGCTCCCGGATGTGCTCAGGTTCCAGAGCCACACCCGGCATGTACTCATAGCACAGCCCATTCTGAAAGGTGCAGTAGAGTTTAGGGGCACAGCCATGTGCTCGAAGCAGCTGGAAGTTCCTGACTTCATTCTCCCGGTCCACTAGCAGCTCTGTCCGCTCCCCATATACCCGGACCAGCATGCAGTCCTTCATGTCCTCCTCCACGTAGCAGGCCACCAGCTTGTTGGTAATGCCATCGGTGAAGCGCTAGCACATGGAGAGAGCAGGGGTGGGTGGGCAGATGAGTCGTGAGGGACCTCCTGGTTGCTCCTCTGGGCCTCAGCGTTGGCAGCAGGTGTTGTTGTGAATGCTGTCCCCAACTTTGGGATAGACTAGCGAACTCAACAAAAAAGTGCTGGCTTGGGCTCTGCTCAGGTCACTCCCTTCTCCTGGGCCTGCTTCTTATGGATGCAAACTGACAGAAGGGAACGTACATAAGACACCTATACCACCCCATCTTGGCCCTGAACCAGGCCCATGACCAGAATGGGTAGAGGAAGCCTGGGACTCACGCAGAATGGAACAGCCTGATGGCTTACTCAATGCTGTCAGAACTCTTGGCTGTACCTCTTGCCCCATCCCTGGCAGAGGGACAAGGAGGGTACCAAGGTTGGCACCCATCCTAGGACTCTGATTTCTAGAAGTCCTTGGAGCCATAGACCCACAGCAGAAGAGAAGGCACAAGTGGACTGGGAGCACAAGGTTTCTGTGCAGAGTGATGAGGACAGAACCATGGACACAATGTGACAGAGATAGATGGGAACTTAGAGAACTTTGAACCAATGCTAGGTAGGGAAACTGAGGGAAACTGAGGTCCAGAGAGGGCACAAACTAGCCATTAGTGTACAGTTTATGCAGGAATTAATCTCAGGCCTTAACCCTCTTACACCAAGCTAGGCTTTCTGAAAGTTCTGTCCCTTCTCCAGCTCTAGAGGGACCCATCCCCCTCCACCCTCAGTCCAGACCTCCCCTGAACTTTGCTGTTGCCACCCAGAAGACCCATCAGCATGGAGCTGTGGTCCAGTTCTTCCTCCACAGGCCATCCCGGGCAGGGTGGAGTGGCCCGGAGGGTGAAGGCCTCTTTGCAGAGAATGGAGGCCAGCCTGGGAGCTCCTCAGGGGCAGGTTCTGCCCACAGGTGCCGGAGAGGATGGGTCCAGCTGGGGCAGAGGAGGACCTGTGTGTGGAGGGGTGCTGGACCGGTGTGTGCCCGGGCAGTGGGGGACTGGGTACTGACTGCATTTCCATAGGGTGGTTGTTGGGACCCACAGAGGTGGCTCGGAGCCTGAGGACTTTGCTCCCACTGTGCAGTGGAGAATTTGAGTGTGGGGAGTGGGCTCCCTTGAAAGTTCTGCCTCCTTGGGGCTCAGAGCTGGCCGGGCGCGCTCCTGGGCAGGGACCTCTGCAAGGCCGGGAGGAGGCGTGGGCGCAGGGTCATGGGAGGTGTGAGCCTCACCGTGTTTAGGAACCAAAATACACAGAACAAGCGCGCTCTCAGGCCGTGACCCAGTATCTCCTACGCCCGGCAGGTCAAGCGGACAAACGGCCAGGCGGACGGACGTCCATGCAGCCCCGGAAGGGCCCCACCCCCGGCCCGCGCCCCTCCGTTACCTTGGTGCGAACTTGCTCTGGCTTCCAGCGCGGCCGCAGCTCCCGGATGAGGCGCAGGGCTCCGGGGAGGATGTCGTGAGGGTCCACCGACACGGCAAAGCTCGGGACGGCGGCCGCCCTCGGGGGGCCCGGCGGCTCCCGGCAGCCCGCACCGGCCGCCGCCTTCTCCTCCATGCCCCATGAGCACTGCGGGCAGGGCGCCCGCCCGCGCAGGTAGCTGGGCGAGCGCGGCAGGGAAGCCGGAGGGGGCACAGCCATCCCCGCAGCCCCGCCCCCGCGGAGCCGCCGCCCGCGCTAGCCCCTGCGGGGAGGCGCGGCGGGCCGGGGGCAGGGCCGGGGGAGGGGCCCGGGGAAGTCCGAGGCTCCGGGGCCGGCCGCCCGCTCCGCTCGCCGGTCCGGCCAGGCGCCCAAGCCGACCCCGGAACGCCCGGGCCCTCCGCGACGGTGACATCACGCGCCCGGGAACGCCCCCTGCCGCTCCGCCTAGTTGCGCGAGCCCGGGCCGCCGCCTTCAGATAGCGGACAGCTGCGGCCCCGCTACCTGGAGTGCGGAGTGGGGGTGACGCCCCCGGGGAAGGGGCGGGGGCGCAGGGGCGGGGCTTCTGCAAACCCTCGCCCCAGGTCCCAGCTGGGGCGGCTCTGGCTCTGTCCCCCAGCTGCCTCCGCAGCTGGTCGGGGGTGGTTTTTCCGCATGGTCTGAGAGGCCAGGGGCGGGAGGGCTTTTCTGTGCCCCTGCCTCGTCTGGGAATATGGAGATCCTGTGGCTCCCAAGATGTCAGCTTGGGTTCACCTCTCTGAGTCGTATTTCCGGCCCTCAATCCCTGCCAGCCCCTGCAGGAACAGCTCCCCGCATCTCAGGAGTCCCTCTTGCCCTGCCCCTTTCAATGGGGAGAAGACGTTGAGTGATGGCTTTGGGGGTCGGTGGGCCTGGCTGAATGTTCCAGGACACTGGAACCTTTGGGCTCATTCTGGGTCCGAGATTTTGAGCATGACCTTGTTTGGTGGGGGCGGGTAGGCCAGCAGGTGCCCTTGAGCTTGGGCTTTGTTGGGCAAAAAGAGTGTGGAGGTAAGCAGATGCCTGGGGTCTGGAATGTGAGAGAGGCAGGGCAACAGGCTTCCCCAGAAGGCAAAGTTGTTATGGGAAGGAGATCTGGGATGAGGCCAGACTAGCCTAGTGGAAAGCTCTTCTGGGACGGGGGCAGACCTCATTGGTCATCTGTCACCTCCTGAGCACAACCCCGTTGACTGCCCATCAACATCTACCTTAGTGAAGCCTCAGCCACTGTCTTGCTTTAGTGCATTACTACTGTCATCTCTCACTGCCCTACCCTGAAAAGTGCCTACAGCAAAGGATACCACTTGTGTCCCCAAGTTGTCCTTTTGGCCTATTCGTGACCTTCTTAGCCAACCGCGAGGCCCTGTGATTGCTGCTCAGAATCCAGCTCTGCTGGTAGAACTTGTACAATGATGGAAACGTGTAGCTCAGCGGCTACTAGCCACATGTGGTTGTGCAGCACTTGAAAGGCAGCTAAAGCGATATCGTATGTAACTTGAATTTGAATACAAAGAGTCCTTTGTGGGTATTGTATTGGACAATGTGGCTGACAATGTATGGAATGTGTGTTTAAGGTCGAAGAACCCCAGGATGTTGAATGTGGAAAAGACACCACCTCTAGCTCTTCCTTTCTCACAGAGGAAATAAAGCCACACAGGAAGAGGCAGCAGGAAGAATCAGCAGGAGTCCCAGAGCTCTGAAGCCCAGGCTCTTGCTCTCAGCTTTGCGCAGGGATGTTGCTATTCCTGCTGCAGGAATACTGCCTTAGACAAGCCATGGAGTCTCACCCAACCCAGGAGGCTGTAGTGACCCTTGTGGGTACCAAAGGCCTGGCTGACTTACTTACTCAGTGCCCCATGCTCTTGTTTTTGTTTAAGGAGGGATGTGCTGCTGTGGTGAAGGGACAGTGTTCGTGGCTTCAGGTTGATGCTATTCCTTTCTTCTGGTTCTGAGAATCGAAACCAAATCTTCTGCATGCTAGGCAAGTCCCGTACCAGCCCTAGGAAGCTGCTTTCTCATCTCCCAAACTCTGTATATGTTGCAGATGGTCTAAGGGAAAGTAAGAGTGGGAGAAGAGACTTCCGAGTCCCATGACCATGATGGAGGCTAACGGTGTATGTGCGTGCCTGTGTTTCTATGCACATGGTCCCTTAACGGAGGTGGGGTGCTGTGTGCATATGACAGTACCACTGCATGAGAGTGGGTGAAAGACACCCCAGGACCTGAGCCAGGCAGCCTGGGTCCTATGCATGATTCCTCACTACCTCTCAGGATTCTTCTTATTTGAATCTCTACTGAATGATGCTGGGCGAATGTCTTTCATTTCCTGGGCCTATTTCCCTGTGGGTAAAGAGGAAATGTTGATTGGACCTCAGATGGTCTTTAGGTGGTGGTACCTTTGGCTGCCTGGGTAGATGGCCAGATGGGGCAGGGTGTCTGCAAAGAGGGAAAAGCAGGTTGAGGGGAGTTTGGCAGGGCATGTGATGTCGAGCTGGCTAGTGCAGTTCCTGGCCCAGAGCTGGCTTTGTGAGCTTGGCCACCATTCTGACCCACAGTCTATTACCACATCATTAGTTTTAGTCCCTAAGGTGCCAGGAGAGACACAGGGGTGGCTTCTCTGTAAACTTTCCAGCCAAGATTATATAAAAAAAACTCCACCAGAGCCTTGTTGTAGCAGACAGAAGACGTCATCCATACACGCAGGAACCTGTGCAAAGGGGTGAAGGTATCAGTCTTGGTTACATTCCTCTATGCACATAATCAGACAGCTGCTCCTCCTTCTGTTCTAAACTCAGTGGAGCCCAGAGGCAATGACTTGTAAACATGAAATCTTTATTCTGTTTGTCTTCAAAGCAAGGAAAAGCTGGGGCAGTAGGCAGGGGCAGATGGGCCCTGCACAAGGGTGTGAGTCCATGCAGAAGGACCCCCAGAGAGAGTGCCCGCTCTGGCTCAGGCCCAAAGCAAGGCTCACTCTGGGGGCAGAGGCTTAGCGGGCCAAGGCAAAGCCAATGCGGTTGTTATGCCGATCGAATTCTGTGTAGAACTTTCGGATGAAAGTGGCACCCAGGGCCCACAGGGGTCCAGTGGGGGGTGGGACATCCAGGCCTTGGAGGGCCAGGGTGCACATGCCATCATTCCTGTAGGGGTCCTGGTAGGAGACAGGAGGGTTGTGCCACATTCCACATTGTCTACCACCTGGCCTGCCCCAGCAGCTGTCTTCAGCGGTGTCCCCTCCCATTTCCCCATCCACCACATTTTGGCCACCTTAACCCAGCATGGATTGATCCCTCTAGGTGCAGCTGCCCTGCCAGATGCTGAGCACACAGTGCATTGGGGACAATGCTGCTTTCAAGAGCTGCCAGTTTGGCTTTGATTTCTGACCCTAGCTCTCTACGCCTCCTGAGCCTGAAAAGAGGATAAGAATAAAGGGTGTAGCAATCTGGGCGCACTTGCTGGGAAGCAGGGAGAAGGACCACTGTAGTGGCTGGCAACGTGGCTGCGTGTCAGCACTGCCTGGGAACCCTCAGAAGCACTGACGCTTGGTGGCACTCCTGCACAATCTGACCTCACCAATGGGAATGCTGCCTGCATGCTGCCTGCGTGCTGGGATGTCTAGAAGGCCTCCAGGTGGCAGGTGCGACCACACTGGAGAACTGCTGGTGAGCCTGCAGTCTGTGCATAGGGCTGGCCTCCCTCCTGGGGCCCCTGCCCACTTCCTCCCTGCACCTCACCTGTAACACATAGTCTGCACTGCTGAGCGTGTAGGCTCTGTCGCCCAGGTGGAAAGAGATGTCGGGCAGTGTGGGTACCTGGTTACAGTTCACGACATACTGTGGGAAGGATAAAAGGAGCCTTGCTGAAAGCCATGTGTTCCTGGCCTGACCTCTCTGCTAGAGAAAGGGCTGGGCACCACGCTTGTCCACCTGCCATGGGGAGCCAGTTACATGTGCTCAGGGTGTCAGCGGTCAGCAGAAGGTGGCCTACAGTGGCCTTGTTTGGGACCTACTGCTGCCCAGTTGATTTGGGGGCTCAGACCACGGTATGCTTTGTCCACCACCAGCGCCCCAGCCCTTAGCAGCTTACTGCATATGTGCTTTGCTCCTTGGCCCCCAGGGCCTCCGTGATCAGCCTCAGGGAGCTGGTGGGACCTGAGATGTAGGATGCACCAGTGTCCACCACTGCCATGCAGCCCTCCTCACACAGCAAGGTGGCAGAGCCCACAGACACCCTGGGGGAGGTCACAGACAGACAGCAGGTTGACAGACACCCCCAAGATGCATCTTTACTGAGTGAGGGTAGTGACAGGAGCCATGCTGGTGGTCAAGGGTGCAGTGAGTAGAAAGCGGGTGAGGGGACAGGGTGTGTGTGGTTGAGTGGCTTCGCTGCTGCCGCCAAGCCCTCTGTCCTCAGCTCTCAGCAATCTTGGACAAAGCAGGTAGGGAGCAGCTGGTGTCTGTACCTTAAGAAACACCAGCATTTAGAGCAGGAAGGCTGATAACCTTGCCCTGGCCCCGCCTCTGTCCACCCCAACCCCAGTGGCAGAAGCAGGGTAGAGTTGGGAGGGTTGGGGACTCCTGACCCCTTCATTGTGATCTGCCAGGAGCCGGTCTTGCTGATGCTCACGTAGTGGAAATTCCCTTGGTAATGTTGGGGGTCACTGCCCCCCAGCAGAAGCTCTCCCCCCACCAGGTGGGAATCCCTAAAGGAGAGATCAACAGCTCTTAGAGGCTCATAAACTCTAGTACCTTGAGACCAGTGACAAGGGAGAGCTGGGCAAGGTGCTGGGCAGGGCATGTGAAGGTGAAAACCAGGCTGAAAACCACCACTAGGAAGCACACAGAGTGTGCATTTTCTCCCCCTGCAGGCCCCACCCAAGCCCAGCCAGAGGTTTGTCCAGGGAGATCCAGCTGCACCCAAGAATCAATCTCCAGAGAGCCTGTAGAAAAAGTACAAGAATAGCAAGCAGATGCAAACAAGATGCAAATTGCACCCCTCACATGAGTTAAGCAGGTGCTTGGGAGGGAGTGGAGGAGGCTACAAGAGGAGGAAGGGGCAGAGAGCAACACTGGGGTTGCTGATATCAGTTCTGCATGGATGGAATGTGTGATCCTGGGTCAGAGAGAGAGAGAGAGCAAGAGACAGACAGACAAAAGAGAGGAAGCTCTCTGTCCAGGTGGGCTGCACCAGCTATTTTGGCTGGTAGGTTTGGATCAGGCACTGTCTTTTCAGCCTTCACTCAGTGGAGTCACCAAGAGGTGAAGTCACTCGCTAGATGTCATCCAGGCCTTGAGGGCTCCTGGGGCCCAAACTGAGACCAATTCTCCTGCCTTCCTCCTGCAGGCTGTACGGTACCAGCTGAGCTCAGGTCTTCCTTAGGACTGCTTTGTGTGTGTGATGGCCTTTTCTAGAATTCACATCAGAGACATGGACGTGCTCCTGTGTGCATGCGTGTGTAGGTGTGCAGATGTTCTTTTGTGCAAGTGCCATTTAAACATTCCTGCCTATGTGCGTGCCATGGCACAAGTTCCCTCCATCCTCTCCCAGCACCCTGCAATCTCCCTGGACACCCCAGCCCTAGGAGAAGGACAAGCCCTCAGCCCAGCAGAACCTGCCTTCTTCCTGATTGCTGACTCCTTGTCCTCTCTACCCCATGGCCCCAGATCCCATGCCCCCACTTATTCCCTCTCTAAATTTGCAATCCCTTGCTTTCCATTGGCTTCTTCCTCCACCCACAAGCGCTGCTCAAGCATCCTCTAGCGTTTAAAAACACCCACCTCCCCTTCCCTGCTTCTCTGGATCTCACCCCACACCCCACCCTGCCTCCCTCCCCTGTAGAATTTCCCAGGGCAGCCTACATACTGGGACCTCCACTTTCTGACACCCACCCTCACTTCTTAATGCTTGCCATCTGGCTTTGCCCCTACTTCCTCTAAAAAGGGCTCTTCCCAACAAAAACCGAAATTGACTTCAGAGTCAAATGCGTTTCTCTCTGTCACTGACCTCTGTTTGCCTGTATGATCCCTAGTCATATCATCCCTCTGCCCATCTTTCTAAAACCAGCAGCTCAGAGCAGATCAGACTCAGCCTAGAACTGAGAGCACCTGTGTGCTATGAGGGCAGCAGGTAGGGACTGCCGTGTTTACTGTGTTCATTGCTCTGTCCCTCTGAGCCAACCACAGTGGGTGACCCTAGTATCACTTGGATCAGTGACTGAGCAAATGAACAAATGGAGATACGAGAGAAGGAATGCAGCTGGCTATCTCTGTCCTCCCAGGAAAGGGTCCGGGTCACAGTCATGCTCCATCTCCACTCCGTATTCTCCTCTTGTTCCAGTGCTGTCCATTAGAACATGGAGCTGTTCTGTCTGCCCCATCCAGTGTGGGGTCCCCACTTGTTGTGGCTGCTGAGCTCTGGAAATGGTGCCACTAAGGGGCTGCGTATTTAAATTTGACTGATGCATTGTCAATAGTCGCTTCCATTGAGGCTAGGGCAGCCTCAGGTGATTGACTAGCACAGGATGGGATCTCATAACTCCCGCCCAACCTCTCCTTCTGTTCCCCCAGCTCTGCCTCACCTTCCCACCCCACCCCAGGCCCTGCAGCTACAGGCCCACCTGCTGTAGTAGACTGAGAAGACGTCCTCTTTCAGCACTCGCTGGGAAATGATGTGGTCAAAGACAGGTGTGACCCCACCAATGGACTGCTCAGGGAAGCCCATGCCCAGAACCCCGTCAAACTTGGCCAGCATGAAGGGAATCAGGGGCAGTGCCGTGACCTCTCCAAATGTCTGGGTCACTGTGATTCCACCCACCTGTGGGAAGAAGAACCAGAGGAGACCAAACCCACTGCTCGCCCCTTGACTGGAGTTGAGCTGGGCTTCTACTCCTCGGGCCTCAGAGCCATACCTGCTCCTGAATGTAGCAGCCTGGGGTAAGATAATTTCACCAGCCCTGCAAACGTAGGCACCCCTCCCCCAGCATGCATCTATACTGTAGAGTCTTTAGGGACTGGGTAGCTAGTGAGAGCAAGAGCACAGGCTGAGAAGGTGGTCCTGCCTGGCAGCGAAAAGACCACCGACTCCCCCTTGGTACACGTTCATGGTGGCAGGGCCAGGTTTTGCCTCCCACGCCCACCACAGGCTAAGGATTTCTCCAGCATGACCAGGTCCCTCCTCTCTGATCCTTTTCCCCAACTTCACAGACCAGGGACAGGAGTGGGTCCACCTGTACCCCTTTCCTAACTCTGGTAGGGCAGAGGCTGAGACACTGTAGGTTGGGAGATATCAGGCACGAATGAAAAAGGAAACCAGGTCCTGACCCTCCACAGAACTCAAGCTGCAGCTGTGCTCATCCCTAAAGCCAAACCTGACCACAGTGCCAATGATATGTTGAGTGTGGATTTTAGTGTGGGACCTGGATAGGATCCCAGTCAGAACTGATGACTCAGGCAACTCCTTGGCTGGAGGCTGTGGGGCTTGGGCTGGGCCTACTTGTGAATTTGATGTGAAAGTTTCCACCCATCGCCCCGCGGGAGCCAGGAGCCTGGGGAGCCTGGGGAGCCAGGGGCTTGGGGTGGCTCCACCTTGGCTTCTGTCTCCGAGACTCCAGCCGGAAGCCATTGAGCAAGCAGGGCTGGAGGTGCAGCAGAGGCCTGGGGATGGATGGGCAGGGATCCAGGGCTGGGGCAGCCCCACTTACAGTTACTGTGTCCTGGCTTAGGAAGCCTTTGACCATTCCTGAGCCATAGCTGATAGTGAGCTCCGTCCCATCCGCCATGTAGCTGGAGGATTCTGAGGCGTCGTAGAGACTGTGAATCTCTGGCAGAGGGAGGAAGACTCAGATCTATGCAAGAGTGGCCCAGGCAAGGGCTCAAAGGTGGGTTGGTTTGGGGATTGCCTGGTGTGGTGAACGCTTAAGTGCAGGCTTGGGGAAGCCCTGAAGTGGGCACTGGGAACTGCTTTTGGGCCTTTCTATGCTCAAGCCTCTGAGACTTTTTGGTCTCAAACCAAGCATTTTAAAGTAAATGCCAGCAGTAACGATGCCAGTGAAGATTCTGGGCACAGATTAAATGCTCAATAAGACTGTTGGCTAAGGCTGGAGATGGATCAGTGTAAGGGACTGGGATGTGCTTGCGAGTCTGGTCCTGTCGCAGTCCTAGGGAGTCTGGAAGTGGCTTTCTGGGTGGCCAGGCTGCTCCCAGACTGGCCCTTTTACCTTGGTGGCCATGTCAGGGGGAAGGGAGAAATCCTCTCTTCTCCTGGGGTCAGGGGGTGCAGAGGAAGCAGCTCACTGGGAACAGGGGGTATTTAGCTGGGGTGGGGCAGGACTGCCCACTTGTGGTGGGGCAGGTGGCTTAGGACAGGCGCCACGGGGCCTGCATCTCACCACAGGCGGTATAGAGAGGGCTGCACTTGGTGGAGGGCACCCAGAGGTTGGCGGAGCCTGTGTCAAAGATGACTTTGAAGGTCTGGGGTGGGGTGCCGATGCCGATCTCACCATAGTACTGGGTCTGCAGGGGTGGAAGCAGTTGGGGGGCCGCCAGGCCATGGGTCTTGGGGTCTTCTTGCCCCATTCCACCCTTGGCCCTGGGCAGGGAGATTAGGCAGATCCCACAGCTTCTCTGGGTTTCCTGTTGTCTCCTGCAGGGACTGCGTGGGGGCTTAACACTGTCCCAGCATCCTAGGACCCAGGACACTTAGAAGGTCAAGAAAGCAAAATAAAATCCGTGAGATAGAGCAGGGAGGTGCCAACACCCCAGAGCCACTGTGCCAGGGTTATCAGGCTATGCCGGGCCAGGTCCAAGAAAATCTGCCTGCGGCCACACCCCCCTCTCCCACCACCAGTGATGCCTGTCTTGAGGCCTGGCTCCCTCCTGCCCTCTGTGCCCCAGGCTTGCCTAGTGTAAAGTAGGAATTTTCAAGGATGCTCGTGTGCTCCATGGTTCTCAGTCCAACACTGTCATTTTTGAGGCAAAGATGACCATAGGTCCAAGGGACAGGGCAGGAGCAAGGGGCTGAGCCGGGCACTCACATCCAGGTAGTTGGTGAGGACCACAGGGAAGGTGCTGTTGTCGGAGGACAGGCTCTCTGTGAACGGGGCCCACTTGGTACTAAGCCTGGCCATGTCCACTCCCCGCTCCTTCAGGCTGTCCCGGATCGAGGGCATTTTCTTGAGGAAGATCCTGGACCAGGGAAGAGACAAGAAAGAGCAGAAGAGCCGTGTATTCCTCAATAATAAGGCTAGAGTCCAGGTCCCTGCTTTTAGTGTATCTACTGCTAAACCTTAGCCCAAGCATCTGATAATCACTTTGTCTAAGGGTTTCTGAAGAGAATGTACAGGCCCCTGAGTCTCTGATATTAAGTGAAGCTCTAGCTTCCTCCTATCTTTTCATTTTGATTAAACACGGTTGTTTATCCACCCATCCGTCTGTCTGTCTGTTCGTCCATTCATCCACCCTTCTATTCCCTCCTTCCCGCCATTACCGTCTGTGTTTCACATTCACTCTGTGCCTCAGCACACTGGACAGAGATGTAACAACGAAGATTGCCACTGCTTTTAAGGGACTCCAGCAGGAAGACTGACAGGAGGCACGCGCGGATGTTTCCTTTCGGAGTAGCGCCCCCCCCCCATCCCCCGCTAGACCAGGGAGGCAGAGCCATGGCAGGCCTGTAGGTGGCAGCAGATGCCAATAACAGCCCCCAGGGCTCTGGGCTCTGGAGGGGGTTGGGGATGGTGGGAACGGCCCAGCAGCATCCTGAGTGCCAGGGCCCCTCACCCTCGGAGGGACGAGTCTTGGGCCCAAGACCCAGTCTCTTTTCTTCTAGTCACCTTTTGCAGAGAGACCTAGGAGCTCATAGCACATTAAGCCACTCCTGGGAACATGGCAGTCATAACCCCTGGCCCCACTCCTCGCAAACCTCAGCAACCGCTCTGCAGGCCATCTATCCTATTTTACAGCTAAATAAATAAAGGATCTGGGTGAAGATGACCCAGAAATAATGGAGGGACTCCGCGCCTGCAGCCTGGGTCCCCCAGGCTACGACATGGAGGCTGCTCACTGAGGTGGGCAGAGAGGCGTCCGGGGCTCGACTGTGGGTCCCAGGGCTGGGGCCAACCTGACTGTGCCAAGCCTCCTTGCCCATGCCTTTCCTTCACTCTACTGACTGACCTCACATTTTCGCTGTGGCTACGAAGGCAACACCTGCACCTATCGGTGGACCACTGTAGTAGAGATGCAGTATGTTCCTGTCATAGTTTGCTGCTCACAGACTATTTCACAGCTGATCCTTAGCCATCCCAGGAGGTGGCGGCTTTTATATTCCCTTAGTACAGATGGGAAAGTGAAGGGTCAGAGATCTGGCCTCAAGAAGGTATATTTCTCCACTGTGGGCTTCAAATAGTGTCTTCTTTGGACCTTTGTTGTCATTTCTCTTTCAGAAAGCATCTCCCCCTGAAAGTTCTTTCATCCTATGTGGCCCACATGTGCCCTGCCTGGAAGTCCGCCCAAGGACCCCAGCTCACCCTGCACTCCTTCTCTCCATCTTCCTTGGGCTACTGATCCATTTTCCCCTGGACGCACACAGCAGGCACACTCAGTTCAAGGAGCTGCATGGTTATGGGGAGTTATGCTTGCATCTCTGGGCTTGCCATATGATTTGGAACATGGCCTGACCTCGCTGGGGCTTCTGGGAGTCCCCATTAGTTCTTCCACAAAAATGGGCCCACTGCAAGGAAGCACCCCCTCAGAGTCACTGTGCAGTCACAGCCTGCCCACAGCTGAGGACACAGGTGATGATAGCACCCTGAGGGGGACGCTCCTCCATCCAGATCTCCCACAGTGCATTGTGCAATGATCTGCACAAAGCAGGTAGTAAAATTCTTAGGGCTTTTTCAAAAACCTGCCTCCCTCCCTACACCTTGTCTGAGTCCATTCTCTTTTTGAAGAGAACAGGGGAGAATGATCTCACTTCCTCTCCCTTCATCCTAGGTGGGGCTTCCACCTGTCTCATCCACCAGTAGCTCTAGGCCAGCCTTGGAGTGGGAGAAGAAGCTTTGGAAACAAAAGCCAAGTGTGTATGGAGCCTCCGCCCCACCCATGTGACCTCTGAGAACCTCCCTGTCCTTATCTATAAGGTGGGATGTTGAATTTGTTGAGGGCATGACTTGGAGTGAGTCGTGGCAAGATCCTGTGAAGTCGTAAACCCTTTATAAGTTGGGCAGTTATAGGCTGCTAAAACCTGCCCTTGTCCCTTTAGGGTTCTGTAGGCCCCCTGTGCTGTCCCCAAACTGAGACCTCTTTCTCTGTGAGGCTTCTTCCCAGCCCTGCTGCTCTGTTTCCTTCTCTAGTCTTAAGGAGTCTCTGGTCCCACAGGCCTGGCCTGAATGGAAGGCAGGGCTTTCCTATCCCCACCCCGGGCTGCCCAGAAGCCTATGCATGATGTAGGCAATGACCCATGCTGTAGCCTTCACTGTCAGCAGCTGAGACCTTGCTATGGGTACCTATGGCTTCACATGCATTATCTCATTAAATCTTCAAAGCAGCCCTGGGAAGTAGGTTCTGCCATGATCCTCGTTTTAAAAGGGGGGGTGCTGAGACTTTAAAAGGGGGATGATGAGTCCTTTTAAAAGGGGCCAGACTCATTGGCCCCTGGCCACAGAGCCAGCCCATGCTGCTTACTGGTGCAGCGTTCAAACCAAGACAGCTCTAGAAGGTGAATTTCACAGCTCTGTCATGCTGCTTCCCTGGTCAAGTTAACTGTTCCCTGCCCTTCAAATAATTAGCTTGTAAGCTCCCAGGGGCCGAGCTTTGAATTTCCTGGCAGGGATCAAAAGACAAAGCTTTAAGACTAGCCAGTAGCACTCTGGACAGGATCATACCTCTCTGACTGGCTGCTCCAGTCAGATGACCCCACATAACTGAAAGCTAGGTGCAGTGGAGGATTAGGGAAGTAGGGCTCCCTGTGCCAAGGCCACCCCCTTCCCTGCTCAAGTTACCGTCTGAAGGCAGCAGTGTCCGTGGGGAGACTGAAGGTGCAGGACGCCCAGAGCACCAGCAAGAGTCCCCAGTGTGGCATTCTGTTCCAGCAGCCCATGCTTTGGCCAGTCTCAGGCTCCCTCCTGGTCCACTGAGGCCTCGAGTTCTCCTCTTATATACCACACACAGGGTAGGGTTGCCTTTCTGCTCTGCTCTGATTTATTGCTCTGGGGCAGACAGAGGGGTAACCAGCAATAAATCTGTTGTGGCACTGAGCTAGGTGGGTGAAAGGGAGTCGGGTTTCAGATGCAGAACGAAGCAGCCAGAGGGCACTGTGGGAAGGCCAGCAGAAGCCTGTCTGCCTGACCGTGCAATGTGCCCTCAGTACAATGGCACGCGAAACGCCAGACCTGCAAGTTTGGAGGAGGCCAAAAGTGAATTGCAGATCACTCATGCACGGGTGATGAAGGTGCTCCGCTATGGCAAAGTGCAGACTTTCACAACAGAAGAGTACTGCAGTGTGGCGATGGTGATGGCTTTGGCCATGTGAGCTACAGTTAACTGCGACATTGAAAGAGAGGAAGACTCAGTTGATACAGACACAGGGGATGCAGGCCTCCTTGATTCAGATGTGGAGAAAACAGCCGAGTGAGTATGTATTTGACTAGTTAAAATGTTACAAAATGGCCAGCCAACCAAATGAAGCCATCCAATGGTAGAACTACCTCCAAAAATATAGTAAAGGTCTTGGCAGGGGTGAAATGTACTGGTCGAAATGCCAGCACTGGCATTCAGTGCTGGGAAGTGCAACAGATGACATGCAAGGTGCTTTGAAATACACAAAGACTGAAATGCAAGCCATGTTCAAAATGCACTTATTCTCACTGCCGCTACAGTTCACTGGTAGACACCTATCTGGCATTTGAAAGGCCCTGGGTTTTATCCCCAGCGCTAGAAAGAAAAACACTCACACTGTAAATACAGGTGCTCCCATCTTGGACACAAAATGCATTTCTTGTGATGTCTCACTAGCGGGACTGATAGGCCCACTGCACTTTGCACAGATTTTTCATGGTGATGGCAGGAATGGAAAAGACCTGTGGAAAGGTGACGGCTCAACATATGGCATAGAAATGTACACTTTTGCTGTTGCAAAGACTTATTCTTTAAATTTAGACTTTTATCCTGGAACCCAGCCCTTATTCACAGAGTAATAAACTAAACGATGTTGTGAACAGACTTGTTGCTTCTGCCTCCCAAACTAGCTGGAACGTGACATCTGATAGTTGGCTTACTGCTTTCCACTCGATGGACCAACTAACAGAGCACAAGCTGACAATCACAGGACCTGCTTACAGGGGCAAAGCATAAATTTCAAATGAAACATCACAATTTCAAAACAGAAATGTATAATAAGATGTAACATTGGCCTCCTATATGGCAAAGAAAAGCAAACTGGTACTGCTGATGTCAACAGTGCACCAGAATGGAAATATTGATAGGGAGACCTGGACAAAATGAAGGCCTAAGATGGAAATTTTCAGCAACAGGATGGAAGGTGGAGTAGGTATTTTTTTGTTTTGATGAGTTATGCAGCAACTATGCTGTCACTTGAAACACTGTAAATCACATTGTGATCTACTGGATCCTAAACATGTGTGGCATAAATACTTTGATAGTTCACAAAAGAAAACAACAAATACAGGGCCAGGGATATAGCTCAATGGCTTAAGTGCCTGCCTGGCAAGTGTAAGGTCCCAAGTTCAATCCCTGGTACCACAAAAAATTATATATATATATATATATATATATATATATATATATATATGACGGAGAAGAAACTGTGTTAGAGGGGTGGGACTGGAGCTCCTAAGAGATCATTTACAGCACAGGAAAAACAAAACGTTTCTGCCCAGGGAACTATACAAACAACTGTGGAGCACACTGGTGAGCTGACGGTGAACAGGCAGGCACAGCATCCCAAAGACCAAAGACCTACTGTGACAACAGGAAGACAGAATCGATGTCAGCTGTGCCCTACAGGAAAGTGCAGGAGAACAGGACATGTGTCCTGTCAGTGTGAGAGATACTTGTGTATGGAATATGTAGTTGTTGTGTGTGAAGACTGCCGTGGCTGTGACAGATGAAGAAAAGCTTATTTCTGTCATAGAGTTCTATTGGTATTTTCATTGTAGATTATATGGGAATTTATTTCTGATGTGATCTTTTAGGTTTTGTGAGAAAGTATACAACTGATGTGAAAATGTTGATGTTTATTCTAAACTCACAACACATTCAAAATTTAATACTTTTTAATTGATATTTTATGTTTCTTGTTCACTATACACTGTGTAATACAATGAGCACCTTCTGACGAAGCAACAAGGAAAACAAAACAGAAAAACAAAAACAAAGCAACAAGACCAGCGAGATGTCAAGTGTGTCCTACAAGAAGGCCAGGCAAGCAAGAGTCATGTGTTGTTGGTGCAAGCTACATGTGTGCAGATCGTGTGCAGAATGCCTTAGGTGATAATTGAAGTAAAGATTTTTTTTTTGTGGAATGCTGTTGGTATTTTCTTTTCTTTCTTTTTTGGCGGAACTGGGCTCCTGAATGCAGGCTCTTGCGCTTGCCAGGGAAGCGCTTATTTCACTGAGCCATCTCCCCGGCCCGCTATTGGTATTTTCATTGTAGTTACTATGAGAATTTATTTCTGATGTTCTTTGTTACATTTTGTACACCAAAAACCAGTCCATGTTGAAAATGTGAATGCCAGGCTGGCCAGATAGCTCAGTGGGCTAAGTGCCTACTTAGGCAGGCACAGGGACTGGGGTTCGATGCCCAGCGGGCCCTGCCCGCCCTGCCCAGGGTGTGCTGAGATGGCTGTTGAGAATGAGTGTGGTGGCATTTGCCTGTAACCCCAGCACTTGGGAGGCTGAAAGCAGGAGGATCACTACGAGTCCATTCTGTGTAATGAGACCCTGTAGACCCTGTACTAAATTAAAAAAACAAGTGAATACTTTTTTATAAACACTCACTAAATATTAAAAACTTAATACTTTATTTTTTTTATTTCTTTTCCTGTTAAGTATTCATTGTTCAGTACTATAAAACGCATGAGAGTGACAAACCCACATTTATTCACCTTGATGACAAAGTTAGTTTTTTTAAAAAAAAATTATTTGAAATAGGGTTTCACTTCACAGCTTGGACTCGTAGTGATCCTCCCGTCTCAGCCTCCCCAGTGCTGGGATTGCAGGCATGTGCTACCATGCCCAGCGTTGAGGCCAGCACGATATGTGGTCCTGGGGTTCAAACTCGGGTCCTTGTGCTTGCCAGGCAGGTGGTCTTCTGGCCCTAGTTGAAAGAACAAGCTAGAGAACTGCAAAGGGCAGTCAGGAGCTCTGAGCTGGTGGGTAGGAGTGGGCTTGGCTTTATTCTCCCCCCCAACTTGCTGTGTGACATCGAGTCCCCCCTTCTCCTCTCTGGGCCTCCATTTGCAAATTTGTATCATGAGGAAGATGAGCAGATCTGACCCAGATACTCAGGCAACCTAGGTTCTGTGGCTTCAGGGGCTGCTCTGTACAGCAGCCATGGGCAGTGGGGGCAGCGCCCCTCTCTGTTGCTGGTGTGTGGGCCTAGAAACGTGCCAGGGGCTCAGATGTTGCACCCTCTGCACACAATAGGCCCTAGTGGGGGACTTTCAGTACTGTAACTGGCACCAAGGACATCACTGGATAGGGGAGGACTTCTTAGAGCCCCTCAAAGACGAAGTGCCTCGCCAGGTCTCAGGAACACTGACTACGCCTTCCTAGGGCTCGGTGCACTTCCAGCCTGCTTTATATTTACTGCCAGACACTCACTGAGCCTTCATAATATACTGGACACTTTGCTAGCATCCAGTTACAAAGGTGGCAAAAATGCACAGTTCCTGTGCTTGCAGACTCTTTAGTCTTGCAGGAGAGATTGTTATCATAACTCATAAATATACAATAGCTGGATCCCTGCAACAAACAATATATAATACTGATGACGCCTAGCTCCAGCCAGAGACTGCCAGCAGGGTTCCTATAGGCAAGCCACACTTGCGCTGTGACCTGTTGGCTACACAGGTGGTAGAGAGCTGCAAAGACCCTGTCCCAAAAAGATTTTTTTAAAAAGACCAGATAAAAGTTAAAGAGATGAAAGCTGGGCATGGTGGTACATGCCTATAATCCCAGCACTCAGGAGGCTGAAGCAGGAGGATTGCAAATTTGAGCCCAACCTGGGCTACAAAGTGAGCTCAAGGCCAGCCTGAACTGCATAGCGAGACCCTGTCTCAAAAAGACAAAAAAAAAAAAAAGCTAAGGCTGTGAAGGTGGCGCAGGAAGGGCAGCTGTGTGAGAGGTTGGGCTGTAAGGAGGGAGGAGGCAATGAGATCATTGGATAGGATTGTAGAGCCTCCCTTCACTACAGTGTGGAGCCTTGTGCTTCCTGTGGTCTCCCCCCTGGCTCATCTCACTCGTGCCGCTCGTGTGGGCGACCAGTGGTCATCATCCTTCACCCAGGTCTACACCCGCCCCACATCATCCCCGGACTATCTGAAAGGAGCCCCACATTCAACACATTCTCAAAAGTTCAGTCCCCTCCACCCTCCACCCTCTGTGGCTTCCACACACCCCTTCCCTTGCTCTCTACTTCCTATCTATCACCAAGTGTTGCAGATCCTGTTTCCTAAGTTTCTTTCAAATCCATCCCATCCATCTCTGAAGTGCCCGAGCGATTCTCAGACCATGGCCTCCTTCCTTACACTCCTTTTGGACCCAGCCCTGGTCCTTGAAGGCCGCACAGCCAGAGCATCTTTGCAAATCCCATCAATACACTGTTGCTTTCTACTCTGTCAGCAGCTGCCCATTGCAGTTAGCTAAATGCACAACTTCTTGTCACGGGGTTCCAGAACCTGTCTGGTTTGAAACTCCATCCGCTAGGTAATTGCTTCTGGGTTATCCTGCCTAATACAAAGTCTGACTGTCATTTATTGGCATTGTGACATTGGGCAGGTTACCTTCTGCATCCTCCTACATCTCCGTGTCCTCTTTAAAATGGTGTGGAATAACAGTGCAATTTTCTGTGCTTATTGTGAGAACCGAGAATGCGTTTAACACCTAGTGCCGGGTGCACGGTAAGCCCTCCATACGTGCTGGCAGTTACTGCCCCCTGGCTCCCAGCCTCTTGTGTATCTCCACTCAGTTCTACAAAGTGTTCATTTCCTTGTGGGCCCTTTTCCTGACACTGCTCCCTGTCTGCACAGAGCCTTAGTACACACTGCCATCCCGACACTTTCTCTCCTCGGCGCTGACTTTCCTGGTGGCCCTTGCTACCTCTGACAGGCAGAAGCAAGGGCTTCTGCTAAGGGCTGGGGTTGGGAAGGGATTGGAGGCACGAGCAAAAGGAGGGTTTGCAATCATGACGGAAAGGGAGAAGAAGCTGATCTAGAAGCCGAGAGGATTAGGGGAGGTGAAAACCGTTAGCAGCTGGAGACCAGAATTATACAGGAAGTCGGCCTCCCCTGGTCTCTGACTCGCCTGTCCCCACACAGGGCCCAGCTGCTAGGGTTTGGGTACAGACGGTGGGGCTGGCTCCACCCAGGGCAGAGCAGTGTTTAGCCGCTCTGGAGGTAGAGCCTTCTCAGGGGAGATGAGGGCAGAGTCTGACGCGGGGAGCGGTGGGGCAGAGGGAGGGCTGTTGAAAGTGGGGACCCAGGGTCCAAAAGGCCAGGGTACAGCCAGGTCACCATCTACGTGGCTGGTGATGTCATCTGGAAGGGACGCAGAGGGCAGGGGGGAGCAGGTCTGCTTGTCAGGAGCCAACATCTTGGATAGATGTCAGGCCAGGGCCTGCAACAAAAGGGCAGGTCCAGCAGGGACAGAGCAAGTGAACGGAGGGGTTTGGACCGACAGGCACTGGCTGGAAAGAGGAGGCCCCATCCTAATGCCCGTCAGCCTGGGTGGCCAGGGGACCAGGGCCTCTGGTTCCCCTGAGAGGGGAACAATGAGGTCTCACAGACAGAGGCAGAGCGGGCACCACTTGTGTCTCCCCTGCGCCCACGGATGAGCACCCTGACCCCAAATCCCATTTCTCACCTCCTTCAGGTCTGAGTGCTCTCTTGCTCTTTCTTTTTTATTTTGGTACAAGATCTACTCTGTCTCAATGCATCCACTATTTGGAAGCCATAATACATGGTATCACAACTTTGACCCATGAAGTTAATATTTTAAAAAAAGTTTTATTTGGATATATTTGTAGTATATAATTATATTCATTGTGGGAAACTGGTATGGGTACATAACACATCTCAATTCTGTTTTTCCCTTTCTCTACCCCATTTTAAAATATTTTTCTTGGGGACAAGGTGATAGCTCAGTGGCATAAGCACCTGTCTGGCAAGCACAACGTCCTGAGTTCAATCCCTGGAACCAAACCAAAGAAAAAACACCCCCAATTAATACATTTTTTTCCAGCATATATTTATTTTATGTTTTAAGGCTTATAAAGTTAATTATCATAAACTTATAACATAAACAGATAAATAGACTAACAGGTCAGAAAATACATAAAACAATTACCTTTAGTCAAGGCACGCTTTCAGGTACATTTGGCTATGATGGATTTCAATTACTTCTTTTTTTGTATTTGTTTCTTATGACCTCTTTCTTTGTTTTGAACCTTGTTTATATATTGGGTTTCTCATGCAAGAGAAACTAGATGATATCTAATCTGTGTGTCTGATTTATGTCACTTAATTTTAACATTATGTTCTCAAGAGGCACCCAGTTTCCTACCAACAACTTGTTTGTTTGGTGGTCCAGGATGGTCCAGGATGCTGGGTTGACCACTTACCAGCTGATGGACATATGGCCTGTTTCCAAGATTTAGCTATTACATATTTTTGCTTGTTCTTTGGTTTTTGTGGTATTGGGGATTGAACTCAGGACCTTGTGCTTGCTAGGCAGGTGCTTATGCTGCTGAGCTATATCCCAGCTGAGCCAATATTTTTTATTTTAGCTCTTACATATTGTGCTGCCAGAAACATGGGTGTGCAGGTTTCACTGTCATGTGATTATCTTTAACCTTGGGGAGAAGGTACCTAGAAGGGCATCTTGTTATTTTTCTTTCTCATCGCTGAGACAAAATACCCAACACCCCAAATTAAGGATGGAAAGGTTTATTTAGCTCACAGTTTGTGGAGGTTTCAGTCCATACTCAGCTGGCTCCCAGGCAGAGGGGCACGTGGCAGAGGGCAGCAGCTCATGGCGGCAGAAAACAGCAAGAGCAGCAACAGCAAAAGGGAGGAGCAGGTGCAGAGCGCAAGCCTCTGGCCTCTCCTTACAGTGTTGGTATGCAAGCTACCACCCCAGGGCCGGTGCGGCACTCACATCCACTGTTATGGTTGGTGGGTAGGTGTTCCCCCAAAGCCTCATGCAGTCCTGGGGTGGCCTCTGGAGTGCTTGCTTGATTGTGGTGGGTGTGGACGCTTCCCTTCTCTGGGGCAGGTAATTTGCATTACAATGTAAGGAGAGAAGCTGGGTAGCTGCCTGGGCTGCTGCCTCTCCCTTTGCTCTGCTCTTTGCCCACAGCCATGAAAGGTTGCTCTCTGCCATGTATCGCTGTGCCTTGGGGCCAGCTGAGTACGACTGAAACTTCCAGTAACTGTGAGCTAAATAAACCTTTCCTTCCCTAATTTTTTTTTTTTTTTTTTTTTGACGGAACCTGGGATTGAACTCAGGCCCTTGAGCTTGCCAGGGAAGTGCTTATTCCACTGAGCCATCTCCCTGGCCCTTTCCTTCCCTAATTTTGAGTGTTGGGTATTTTGTCTCAGCAATGAGAGAACAGTAGCAGCCCCAGGATTGAAGCAAGAGGCAGTCACAAGTGCGAGAAGCCCTCCCCGTGACTCTGTGAGGCCCTGGGGGGACATCTAGACACAAACCATGACTTGGGAAAATAGCGGAGCTGAATGTAATCTCTATTTTCAGTTTTTTGTATCTGCTTGTTGCAGGGTCTCACTATGCAGCTTGGACTCACGGTGAGCCTTCTGTTTTCACCCTCCCCAGCGCACGGATTACAGGCATGTGCCACTATACCAGGACTCTGACTGTTTTAGCCCGCCCTGGGGATGGGGCTGGCCTAGGATATGGTGCTGGGTATGGAACTGCAGTCCCTGTGCTTGCCTAAGTTTGCCTAAGCAGGTGCTTTAGTCCACTGAGCTATCTCACTGGACCCATATTTTCATTATATTGAGGGATTTTCACAGTTGTTGTGTCAATCTACATTCCCACTAACAATGAAGAAGGCTCCCCCACCAGCCTGTTCAGTATTTGTTATTGTTTAACTTCTTGAAGCAGATAGCTATTCTTTTTCAGTGTTGCTTGAATTTTAATTTTTTTTTTTTTTTTTTTTTTTTTTTTTTTTTTTTTTTTTTTTTTTTTTTT
>PVKA01016352.1:31451-48316 GCA_004027165.1 Ctenomys sociabilis | reverse complement strand
CCCACCCACCCCCGTGGCCGGAGACCCAGCACAGCTCGGCCAGTGAGAGTTCCAGGCCCGCCACGCCAGAGAAACATTTCCAGGCGATTGCCGGTCCCACCCCACAGCCCTAGACCCAGTGTAGGTCGGCCTGGAATGAGAACTCCAAGCCTGCCACGGCGGAGGGACATTTCTCAGCAATCCCCAGTCCCACGCCATGGCCCAAAACCCAGCACAGCCTGGCCTGTGAGTGAGGGCTCCAGGCCCGCTGCATCGGAGGGACCTTTCCCAGCCTTCTCGGGTTACAGCCTATAGACCTAGACCCAGCACAGGCTGGCCGACCCAGTACAGCCTACTCAGTGAATAAGATCATCCACTATCCTTTTGTGAGTCCAGAAGACCCACCAAAGCCCAGGCCCACCCACCTAGAGAGCGACCTGCCTGACACAGGAGGGCTGACCCCAGAAGTTTTCCGGATCCTCGCCCCAAAGCCAGCTAAGACAGGGAATTTTCATTACTTGCTCTACATCCCAGTTCGGTTTGTGCTCACCTGAACAGGGAACCAATAGAGGGGAACCAAAGGAGCTGAAGCAAAAAAAGGAACTGAACACAACAGCTAGATCCAGGATAGGCATACCTGGATAATCTCAAACTTAATAGACTGGCACCCGAATCGCATACCAAGCTAAGATTATAGTTGCACCAAAGCTCTACACCAAAGGTCAAAGGTCAGTGCTATACAAAATGACAAAGAGAAGGGGAAAAACGCAATCCCAGACCTCAAGTCCACCGGTAAGGGCAGAGGACACTAGCTCAGCTACAATGAATGAATTAACAGATACAGCAGCAAAGGAACAACAGCAGAAAGCTATAGAGGAAATAAAATGAGAAGTAATTCCCCAAATTAAAAAAGAAATATCTGAATACATAGTATCTGAAATAAAGAATGAATTCCAGAAACATTGGGTGGAAAAACTATGCTCACCCAGAACAAGTGCAGAGAGCACTATTCCAGCTGAAATACATGAATTAACAGCATCTGAAGCAAAGAAGCAACAGCAGAAAGATCATGAGGAACTCAAAGCAGAAATAAGTTCTGAAGCCGGGCGTGGTGGCGCAGGCCTGTAATCCCAGCACTAGGGAGGCTGAGGGCTGAGGCAGGAGGATTGTTGTGAGTTCGAGACCAGCCTGAGCTACAAAGTGAGCTTAAGGCCAGCCTGAACTGCACAGTGAGACCCTGTCTCAAAAAGACAAAAAAAAAAAAAAGAAATAAGTTCTGAAATCAAAAAAGAATTCTTTGAAAAAAAAGAATTCTTTGAAGCTGGGTGTGGTGGCGCAGGCCTGTAATCTTAGCACTTGGGAGGCTGAGACAGGAGGATTGTTGTGAGTTCGAGACCAGCCTGAGCTACAAAGTGAGCTTAAGGCCATCCTGAACTGCATAGTGAGACCCTGTTTCAAAAAAGACAAAAAAAAAAAAAAAAAAAAAAAAAAAAAAAAAAAAAAAAAAAAAAAAAAAAAAAAAAAAAAAAAAAAAAGAATTCTTTGAAATCATAGCATCTGAAATACAGAAACAAGTCTAGAAATATACAAAGGAAACCCTTTGTATATTTGTACAGTGGAAGAAACACTGCAGAAAAAGAATTAATAACTACCTCTAAAGAAGACATGGATAAAAAAAAACTGAAGAGATCAGAAATATGATGGATTCCTTGAATGAGCAATACAGAAAAGAAATAGAACACATGAAACACAGTCAAAGAAATACAGAAGAACTAAAAGTATCAATCCCGAGTCCAAAAAACCTTTTGAGTGAAAGTGAAGACAGAGTTTCAGATCTTGAAGATGCCAGAGCAGCTAGTGAAAAGGTGAGAAAGGATCTCTTAAAAACAACGAGAATGCAGGAAAAAATAATCCATCACCTGCAAGATGATGCCAGGATGAACAATGTGAGAATAATTGGTATCAACAAGAATGAAGGAGTCAATACAAATGACATAAAAAGAATTTGGGGAGAAATAATCACAGAAAGGGGAGGAAATGGGCTTGCTCTCTGACACTACTCTTTTTGTTCAAGTGTTTTCTGCCACCATGAATTGCTGCCCTCTGTCATGTGCCACTCTACCTTAGAGCCAGCTGATTATACACTGAAACCTGCACAAACTGTTAGCTAAAGAAATCTTTCCTTCCTTAATTTTGAGGGTCAGATATTTTGTCCCAGCAACAAGAGAAGAATAATCAAGACAGTTGTAGACAAAGTTTAGTCTTTGTTTGACTAAAGGCAAAGGTTTCTGATTGGAGGCTATACTCTTTGAGCACCAGGATACTATGTCCTGACTCAACCCCTCTGGAAACAGAGAAGCCAGAACAAACAGGCCCCTCCCACCCTCACCCTGCCAGCCCTGGAAATCCTAGGACTGTTTCCCACCATCTAGCCCAGCCAAGGACACCTACCAAGGAAGGCCACATTCACAGCCTTGGGCCTGGGAGGGCACAAGATGGACACAGCTGTGATGACCCCCAGGGTGCCCTCCGACCCAATGAACAGCTGCTTCAGGTCGTAGCCTGTGTTGTCCTTCCTCAAGGAGGTCAGGCAGTCCAAGACAGTGCCGTCAGCCAGAACCTGGAAGGGAAGAGACACAGGCTTTCACACTGGCCAGTTCCAACGTCTGCCTTTGCACTTTTCCAGCCTCCATAGTGAAGGTAGCATCTCAATCTACCCCACTCACAGCAGGAACTCCCACCTGCTCCAGAAGCAAAGTGACCCCAAGAGTCAGTTGGCTAAACAAAGGATTTTTTTTTTCCTTTCTTTCTTTTTTATGGGGGGGGGCCGAGGAGAACTCAGGACCTTATGCTTTTTTTTAATTTTTAATTTAATAGATTGCAAAGTGAAAATAAATTATTGGCAAATATAAATGAATATAACAATAAAAATTGTCCAAAATAAAAATGAAGAAAAAATTTACAGATCAAGCATAATAGTTCACTGTGTCAAAACCAAAAAACTTATATTCATATAATTAGAATTCTCAAAGTAGAAAGGAGTAGGCAATAAATATTTAAAGATTTAAAATTTCTGAATTTCATTCAACTCATAATACCACATTTCCAAGAAAAATAAACCTTTTGCACAAGAAATTTAAATAAAATCATACCAAGATACACAAAAATGAAATTGTCCAAAACTTATTGTAAAGAAAAAAATGATTAAAGTATATACAAATATTAGCTATGAAAGAACAAAATTAAATAGCATCTTATTCCACATTAGAAAGAAAGAAAAAAGGACCAAGCATGTAAGAAACTAGACTAATTAAAGGACTGAAAGAAAAAAAAAAATCTATCCTCTTTGAATTTTATACTTAGCAAACATACCTTTGAAAACTAAAAGTAAGGACCTTATGCTTGCCAGGCAGGTGCCTATGCCGCTGAGCTATCTATCCAAACCAAGGAAGGATTGTTTTTCCTGGTTGGAGCAAGATTCCCCCAACTTTACCACCACCACGCACCCTGGAAGCTCAATGTCCAGCTGCTAGAGGGAGGCCTGCTTGAAAGAAAGGATAAACCTGAGGAACACCCCTGGGATGAACCCATCTGGGGCATACATGTAGGAGAGCACACCTGAGGAACAGACCTGGGATGAACACACCTGGGAAAGCACACTTGGGGAATACACCGAGGGAGTATATCTGAGAAATATGCCTGGGAACACACTTGGCAGGGTGCATCTGGAGCAGCATACCTGGGGGAGCAAACCTGGGAGGAACATGCCTGAAGTAGTACTACAGTGGTTCTGCCTACACTGGGACCCTTTTTCCCTATAAGCAATGTGGTCCCCAGACTGTGAGCCTCAAGTTTGCTGGCTGGTTCTTACAGTCTGAGGCTCACTGACAGCTTGGGAACAAGAGAAGGCAAGCTGGCAGCAGCTCACCACTTCCAGGCCGAGGACAGTCCCACGTAGCGAGCCATAGCGCAGGAACCGCACGCCACCTGCATTGGTTGCCACGTTGCCCCCAATGTGGCAGCTGCCCTTGGCTCCCAAGTCCAGAGGCATGATGAAGCCCCGCTCCTGTACATAGCGGTTCAACTCCTCCAGCACACAGCCCGCCTGGCAGAGTAGGATTCCTGTGGAGAGCAAAAGTGCTGCCACGGCCCATGGCTCCGGGGGCACACAAGAACAGTCATGGCTGGGAGTCTAGCCTGGCCACCCTGCAGATGTGAACCAGCTAGAAGGAATGCCCAGTGCAGAGCAGTCCTGCCCAGCCTCTAAGTCACCTTTGCAGAAGAAAAACTGGAAAGTCAAAAGTGGAGAAAAACCACACATGCACTCACATGCATCACCACACTATGGAAAAGGTGCTATGGCCACAATATGTCAGAGTCTAGGGGGACCAGAGTGACAAGTGGCCAATGCCAGCCACTCTTCCTTGCCAGCCTAGGACACGCATACTTGTTCGCCTCACCACAGTCCAGACGGCTGACAAGGAAGGAGGACAACCTGACCAGCGCAGGGAGGGACATGGTACCCAGGGGTCAGCATAGGCTTACCAGACACGTCATGGAAGCTGATGACCTGGTTCATGAGGGCAGTGGAGAGGATGATCTCATCAAAGACGGGAACACTGCCCCCCACCAAGCCTGTGTTCCCTCCCTGCGGGTTCACAGCCAGGTTCCTCTGGTGACAGTGCCTGAGATGAGGAGGGGCATCAAGCCAGCATCTCCACTCCCAGGCCACTATCCCTGAAGGCAATACCATGGGGCCAACACTTGCCCCCCAAGCCTGGTCCCTGCCCTCAGTTCCCCAGAGCTCCTCCCACCACACTCGTGGGGTGTCTGACAAAGGCTACGCTTTCCATGGCACTGCACAGGCCCTGTGCCTGATGTTTCTTCGATCATAGCAGAGCAGTGAGTGTGACCTGACTTATCCTCCAGGGCCTCATCTCTAAGGAGAGTGATTCTTAAGAACCCAGCAAGTTCCCATAGTGCCTACACCTCACCATCTTCACTCTTATTAGTCCCTCTACTACTACAGTGTCCCCGTATCTCTGACCCACACAGCCCCAGACCAGGCCTTGTGGTCAGCAAGAGCATCTCCTCTCCACCCAGGCCCACTCTGCAGAGACCTAAAGTGTGTACTCCAATAGGGAGGGGTTTGGGGGAAGGGGCACACAAAATGGGTCCCAAGAGGCAGCATGCTACAGGGTCAATACCGCAAGTGTGACCCTGTGGCCATGCCAAGTACCTCCTATCTCCACCTAGGGCACCACATGTAGCATTACCTGAGGATGCAGGACACCTCCTCTGTGGTCCGGGGCCTCAGCAGCACCTTGCTACACCCTGGGACAGAGAACAGCACATCAGCTCGTAAGAGGGAAGAGACCTGAGTATCTGGGCTCATGCAAAAGGATGATCTCTCCAATCACTTGTCCTTCCCAAAGGTGTGAGCCACAAAGCACAGCTGTCAGGCCCCACATGCTCAAAGACACAATAAGAAGAGAAAGATGAGGCCCAGTGACATGAGAGGCAGGGAACTGGTCTGGCCACAGGGGTCAGCGTGTAGCAGGGCTGCCCTCCTCCACTTGCACTAGGGTGAAGATGGCCAAGGCCACGCTGAGGGATATCCAACAGGGTTCTCTGCCACAAAGTCAGGGTATCCTGCTGAGACTCCAAACACCCTGCTGTTCCTCAAACTGCCACCGGGTGACTTTAGGGCATGATTCTCAAGCTCACACATCAGCCACTACCACAGCTGCCAGGCAGTGGTTGCTAAGCAGTCTTCCACCATGATGCACTCACAGATGTCTGAGGCTTTTCACCCTGCATAGGTTCAGAGGTGAGAGCCTCCTGGTAAAGTGAGCTCCCCACACAGAAAACATCCTACAGGCTCCTGAATCTTCCTGTCATAGACAGAGAAGTCCAGGCAGGACTCATACTCTCAGGACCTCAGCTAACTCCAATAGAAAGAGTGACAAGGGCCTCCAGATGCCCCAGCAGGTGCATAGTGCCAGCTCCACAGAGCACAGAGGAGGCAGGAAGTCAAGAGTACACATATTAGAAACCTTCAAACCCAGGTCAGGAAATGACCACCCTAAACATCTGGGGCAGAAAAAACAGCCACGTGCCACACCCACCCACAGGCTGCATCATCTTCCAGGTCACCCAGGTTTGTGACAGCCAAACAGTGCCCTTCCCCAACATTTCAAAGGGTCTTAGACCCCAGGGGCACCACAGTCTAACTAGTCTGGCCTGAGCAATTTCGTGACTAAGTGAGACCCTTTCTCAAAACAAAAAATTGAAAAATGGTTGAATTATTATAGTTTATAACTAAAATGTCCCCCAAAGCCTCACATACTTCCCGGTGGGGGGTTTAGAGGTGACTGGTTCCTGGTATGTAATACTAGACCATGGGTGTGTGATGTTGGATTAGTCCACTGATTATTTGAACACAGTTCTGGGTATGGATACTGGATTTATTAAAAAGGGAAGACCCACCCTGGTGTGGCTAGCCAATAGATTTATAACCTGGGTGGGATAAAAGGGCAATAAGCATGCATTCCTCTGATGCTGCCCTGCCTTGGAGCCAGCTGACTATGAACTTAAACCTCTACAAGCTATGAGAAAAAAAACACACTTTTCTTCTTTAGATTTGTATCAGGTATTCTGTCTCAGCAACAAGTAAGGCATGAGGTGGGGGACAGAAAGTAAGGCATGGGCTGGGGAGATGGCTCAGGAGAATAAATGCTTTCCTGGCAAGCACAGGGGTCTGAGTTCAATCCCCAGTTCTGCCAAAAAAAAAAAGTAAGGGAGAAATATCTATCACTCAGTGCAATGGTTCAATTCCAAGTACCATAAAAGGCAAGGAAGGGGAGGGAGAAGGTTGTGTGCCATCATTTATACCTAGATGTCCCACAAGAGCCTCATACCCTCATGGGTGGGGATTTTGAAGGAGTATGAGGGTTTACATGGGGTTATCTGTTAGATGATGAAGCCTGGTTGGAAGAAGCAGCTCACTGAGGGCATGGCCTAGAAGGGTTCATCTCTCTCCCCAGCTCCTCTCTTCTCATTCTGTTTCCTAGACACTATAAAGCAAAATAAACCTCTACTCTTTTTACACTATGGGTATCAGGTATTGTGTCTCAGCAACAAGAAAAATGATGAAGACAGATTTTGGTAACAAGTGTGAGGTTGTTGCCAGGTTATAGTATCTGACTACAGGGTTCAGAAGCCTTTGGAATTGGCTTGGGAGAAAAGCACAAAAAAGTTTGATATGGGCTAGTAAAGCCCTAGAAAGCTGTGAGCCCAGACTGATGGCAGATTCTGGTCATAGCCCAGAAGACCAACATGCTGACAAAAATACAGTTGGTAAAGATTAGCCTCAGGAAGTTTCAAGGACAGCACTGTCATTTGGACTCCAGGCCATGTGTGTTATGCTCTGGAACAAAATCTGTCTATATTTTGCCCATGTCCAGAAACACTGCAGAAACCTGAGATTAAGGGCAATGGATTAATTCATCTGGCAGATGAAGTTTCAAGGCAGTCTAATATTGAGGTGGTGACATGGCTACTGCTGGAGGCTTTTAGTCATCTGTACCTTGAGAATCAAGAGCAACAGCTCACCAGAACAATTTTAAGTTTTGTGTTTGGTCAAAAAGAGAGCATCATTATGGCCTGCCAAAAAGTAGAGAACTTGGATGTTGAAAAGATTACTTACTATTAAAAAGCCAAGTGCTCTGGAACAAAACAATAGAAAAAGCCTGAAGGAATCTGCAAGAACCAGCAGGAACCCTCCCTTTAGAGATCAAAATTACTAAGGTGAAAGACTGAGGAGAGAGCCCCATAGTATCATGCTTGAGAAAGGCCACCTAGAAAATTTACTACATAGCGCTCAACCATCCAGGGGTCTCACTTAGAGACCCCTCCAGCCATGACATAGGAAAGCCCACTACTGCTCCAGCTGGCAGCAGACCTTGGCATCATTCACACAATGATGGTTTTATGCAGGATTTGTAGAGCCAACAAAGAGGCCAGATGGCTCAGTAGAATAAGCGCTTGCCTGGCAAGTGCAAGGGCCTGAGTTCAATCCATGGTTCTGCCAAAATAAATAAATAAATAAATAAATAGTGACAGGGCTCCTGGGGCTGGTGCCTGAGCCCCAAGGGACCTGCAGCCTGATTCCAGCCTCAATACTTCCATGTAGAGCCAGCAATACTTCCATCCAGATTTCAGAGAAAAGCCTGGCAAGGCAGGCAGTGTGCTTCTGAGAGGCCACTCATAAAGCTGTGAGTGTAAAGCCGAAAGAAAGTTCACCTCAGGAAGCTGCAATGTCTGAGGAAAACTGCAGGGAGTGACCAAAGCCACTCTAATAGAAGAGTATCAAGATCTACAAGAACCAGCAATGCCATAAGGGCAGAGCCACCCAAATCATTTGGAGTTCACATTTCACCACAGCTTTCCCCAGATAGTGGACACAGAACCAGGGGATTTAATGTCTGCCTCGCTGGGTTTCAGTCTTTGCTTTTTTTCAGTCTTCTCATTCCTCCCTTTTGGGATGGGAATGTTTATCCTACACCATCATATGTCAGCATTGTTTAACTTTCCTTTTGATTTTTAAAGGGGTTCACAGCTAAGAGTTTGCCTTGAGTCTCAGAGAAGACTTTGGACTTGGACTTGTCAGCCAGCACCAGAACTGTTAGGACTCTGGCCACTCTTAGAGATGGACAAAATGAATTTTGCATAAAGAAGTATGTATAAGGCTTTTGGAAGCCAAGGGTGGAATATTATGGCCAATATATCTAGATGTCCCCCAAGAGCTTCATTGGCTCACAGTAGTTTTTGGAAGGTGAATGGGTTATGGGTGGTTACAGCTAACTTGCTGTTAGGTGACCTCCTAATTGGAAGGGGGTGTTACCTTGGAGGGGTTTATTTTCCTCCTCAGCTCTTCACTTCTTGCTCTCTGCTTCCTGTATATCATGGGGTGAGCAACTCTCCTCTGCCATGCCATCCTGCCTCGGAACCAGTCAACTATGGACTGAAACCTCTACAAACTAAATCAAAATAAATCTTTCTTTAAATCATGGGTGTCAGGTAGGACACCCATGACAAGAAAGTGACTAACTTGGTGTAGCTTCAGGACACAATCAAAAGTAACCCAAAGTTATAATGCACATTCTACCTTTTTAGAAAACTCACTAAGGGGCCAGGGAGATGGTTCAGTGGAATAAGCACTTCCCTGGCAAGCGTAAGGGCCTGAGTTCAATCCCTGGTTCTGAAAAAAAAAAAAAAACTCACTGAAAATAAATAAATTTAAAAAAAATTAAAAACCTAAGCATCTTAAAGGGGGCTGGGGAGATAGCTCAGTGGCATAAACACCTGCCTGGCAGGCAAAAGGTCCTAAATTCAATCCCTGGTACTAAAGGAGAAAATAAAAAAGCATATTAAAGACATAATAAGCCAAAAAAATGGCCCTTTCCTAATTTTCCATCTACAAATAGTACTACTGCCTTGCACTGATAAATTAAGTCCTCCTTTTAATAGATTAATAGATTCCACAGATTTCCACCTCAATAGACATATAACCTCTGCCTTCCACAAGCCATAATGCCTCTCACCCTAGAGTACCCACAGTCTCTTCTGCTAGAAATTTAGGGGGCTGGCAAGATAGCTCAGCACACTAAAGCTTCCTGCTAGCCGGGCGTGGTGGCGCATGCCTGTAATCCCAGCACTCGGGAGGCTGAGGCAGGAGGATTGTTGTGAGTTCGAGACCAGCCTGAGCTACAAAGTGAGCTTAAAGCCAGCCTGAACTGCATAGCGAGACCCTGTCTCAAAAAGACAAAAAAAAAAAATAAAATAAAATAAAAAAAAAATAAAGCTTCCTGCTTAGGCACACTTAGGCAAGCACAGGAACCTCGGTTTGATCCCCAGCACATACTGTGCCAGCCCCACTCCCAGGGTGGGCTGAGCTAACTAGAGTCCGAGCATGGTGGCACATGCCTATAATCTCAATGTTGGGGAGCCTGAAAGCAGGAGGATCCCCATGAGTCCAAGCTGCATAGTGAGACTCTGTAACAACCAAATACATTAATTTGGCTGGGAATTACATGACAAGCACAAGCCTGATGCTATTTTTTTTTTCCTTTTAGCATAGCAGATAGAATCCAAATAAGATTATGTTTAAAACTTTAACCTAGGGCTGGCCAGATACCTCAGCAGATTAAAGCGCTTGCTTAGGCAGACACAGGGACAGGGTTCAATCTCCAGCTGCCTTGCTTGCCCTGCCCCTGGGGCACGCTGAGATAGCCACTGAGGCTGGGTGTGGTGGCATGCACCTGTAATCCCAGCACTTGGGAGGCTGAAAACAGAAGGATCACTACAAATCCAATCTGTGCAGTGAGACTCTGTAAACCCTATACTAAATACAAAAAAATAAAAAATAAACAAAAAACTTTAACCTGGACTGGGGTTGTAGCTCAGCTGCACAAGCACCTACCTATTAAGGGCAAAGTCCTAAGTTTGATTCCTGGTATCAAAAAAAAAGAAACTTTGACCCAAGAAAATGTTAACTCCTGTGACCTTGGTGATAATATCCAGGGCCCATACAAAGTCCAACATGAGTGAAGGGCTGGAAAACCTCATTAAGGCCTCAAACAAGTTAAATGAAAACCTTCCACCTAGAGAATGGACAGGAAACTTTTCCTCTCTGAAGTTGGTCTAACAGCCTATTTACCTAGTAAAAGAACAATGATTTTAGAGAAAGGAAAGATACCCCTTGAAGCCCCATTTAGTCCTATAAATGTAACCTGAGCCCTACTTCAATGTAAATGCCATCTTGGGGCTTGCCCATGTTTTGTTTTGCTTTTGGGTTGGGTGGCAGGGTCTCACTGTGCAATTCAGTTCAGGCTAGCCCTGAGCCCATTTGTAGCCACGCTCCGGCCTCAGTCTCCTGAGTGCTGGGGCTACAGGTGAGCACCACCATCCCCAGCGGCACTCGTTCATCTCCATACTTGCAGGTGGTTGCATTCTGCATACTTTGCAGTAAACTTCATCTACCCTTCATGCAGCCCATGTGTGTTGCTGAAAAAGACACAAAAAGCCCAGAGCAGTACCACCAGTCCCTTGTGGTAGGTAGGCATTAGGACCCTGCTTCCTGGTAATACTTCTGTGTACTTTTCTGTCTACTAAATCTATCTATGCCTTGCATCACAAGTCTGACAGCTGTGAATCAAGAGCCTATTTTGTGGGTGGAGGTAACTGAGGTCCTACCTCCTCTTTGGGGGGACCACTTTACACAGAATTATTTTGGTGACAATAATTACTATCAATCCCCGGTTCCACCAAAAAAAATTAATATCATGAAGCCAGACACGATGGTGCATGTCTGTAACCCTAGCACTTTGGGAAGCTAAAGTAGAAAGATCCAAAGTTTGAGCCCAGCTTGGGCTATTTAGAAATTTAGTGGAGGCAAGATTTTTAAAAAAGTAAGCCAGAAGTGGTAGAAGTCCTGCAACCTAGCACTCAGGAGGCTGAAGCAGGAGGATCCTTGTGAATTCTAGGCCGGCCTGTACTACAAAGTGAACTCAAGACCAGCCTAAACTTCACAGCCAGTGCCTATCTCAAAAAGACAAAAATAAAAATTAAAAATAAGATAAATAAAAATTAGGAAAACCATATTTTTAAAAATTGTATTTCTGTAGCTAGTGATAGAACTCAGTGACACAGTGCCTGTTCTGCAAACATGAGGTCCTAAGTTTGATTCCCAGAACCAAATTAAAATTGTACTTTTGGGGCCAGGGATATAGTTCAGCAGCACAGTACCTGCCTGACAAGCTTGAGGTCCTGAGTTCAATTCCCAGTAACCCCAATCCCCCAAAATTATGCTTTATAATGCTGCCACACACACACACGCACGCACGCACGCACGCAACTCCCTTCAGTCCGGCAGCAGAGCGAAGGCCGTGGTGTAGTTTTCTGCCTGGACACAGGGGTCTTTCCAGGGCTTGGCTGGGCTGGACCCACCAGGCTGCAGCACTGCCCCTCCCTCTGGTGGTGGGTGGGGCCCAGGACTGGGATGGATGCTGCAAACTCTTCACCCCTTTCTGGCTCGGGAAGATTTCTGTTCCAGAGATGGACAGCAAGCAGTCCCAAAGCAGTTACATGTGCTACCAGACTCTGGAACTGGAGAAAGAATTCTACTTTAGCCACTGCCTCACGTGCCACAGGTGCAAGCTCACCGGCAACTTCTGTCTCAACAAGAAACAGATCAAGATTTGGTTCCAAGCCGGGCATGGTGGCGCAGGCCTGTAATCCCAGCACTCGGGAGGCTGAGGCAGGAGGATTGTTGTGAGTTCGAGACCACCCTGAGTTACAAAGTGAGCTTAAGGCCAACCTGAACTGCATAGTGAGACCCTGTCTCAAGAAGACAAAAAAAAAAAAAAAGGAAAGAGGCTCTTTATTTTATTTATTTATTTATTTATTTATTTATTTATTTATTTATTTATTTTTGTGGAACCAGGGAGTGAACTCAGGCCCTTACGCTTTCCCCGGCATTGAAAGAGGCTCTTTAGAGACATATGGGAAGCCAGCAGAGAGCACCCCAACCAGCTTGGGTCACTACGCCTTTCCTTTTTGGTTTTTCTTTATATATATTTTGGGGTGGAGGAAGGCAAGAGCTGGACCTTTGATTCTCCAGGCCTCACAAACAAAAGCGCTTTTCCTTGTTGTTCTGCATCCCCACTGATCCTTCTGCCTGACTTCCCTCAGCTCAGCAAAGTTCAGCTTAGCTCAGCTGGACACCTGGGGCCCAGGGTTACCTCTGCAGAGTCTTCCCAGAGGGCTCTGGAGCACCGCTGGGCTGGTACTAAACTAACCTCAGCCTGGCCCGCCTCTCCTGTCCCCCAGCCCTTGAAAGGCCCACCTGAATTAAGGTGGGCCCAGCCTGATGTAGGTCCCTCACTCCAACCTCCAGGCTCTTGCATGCTTTTGTTTCTGACTAGGTGAGCTGGAGGACCCCAAGGTAGTGAATACTTGTGCCTGGCAGAGTCCAGGGCCAAACTGGGGTGCTTCCTCATGGCAACTAAACTTGGTCTTCTCTTATTAATTATTTGCATATGAAAAGGGAGAAGAATGATCCTGGGCCTAGGGCCCTTCTGATTGCCCTGTTCTCTCCACATCTTCTTGTCCTTCCCCAAAGTTGGGGAATCTCCCTAGCCTTTGCCTGTGGCATGCCCTCTCAAGCTTCAGCCCCAGCTTGCTAGCTAGCTCAGCTGTTAGGGCTTTCTGCCATTTGGGGCCCAGCAAGTGGTCCTAGAGGTTCCTTGCTATCTCATAGTTCCTTCCATGACTTTCTTGCCCTACTGTTGCCCAACTATTTATTAACTCCCAGGTCCTTCCTGAAACTATATTTTGTCAAATAACAACAAAGACAGAACAGAAAAACAAAGAAGAAGACTGTAACTTCCAGGACACAGTTACAAAAGACTACCCATAGCAGCTTTCCATAGGTTAATTTAGCTTTTTGCCTGCCAGACCTATCACATACCAAACTCAAAAACCCATAATTGGCTCAATTTAAAAAGAACAGAAACCTGATCTTAACATAAAGAAACAGGTTGAGAAATTTAAAATGTGTTTAAATTATCCATCCTATATTAAAAAAAACAAAAAAACCTGAGGTCATACTTTCACCTATACAACCGGCCATTACCCTTCTGCAAGGTGAGTCATCTTTTCACAGGTTTCTACCCCCCAAAAGAAGCATAAATGTTTCTAGTTCCAAAAGCTTCTCATTTTTCTGAATGTCCACACCCCACTCTAGTGTGTATTTTTAAAATTTTGCCTAATAAGACTGGGTGTGGTGGCCTGCACCTTTAATCCTAGGTCTTGGGAGGCTGTAAACAGGTGGATCACTAGAGTCCAGTCTAGTAGTGAGACCCTGAGCACCCTGTAGGCCCTTCCCTAAAATACAAGAAATAAATAAATAAAAATAAAATTTTGCCTAATAAATCCTTTGTGTCTCTTACTAACGAATCCTAAAAATTCTTTCCCCACAATGACAGTCAGTGAACCTGCACACTTATTCCGCAGGTAAGTCAGATTTACCTTTCCTACCTCTGTTTTGGCATGACCCCACCCCTGACCTCATCCAGTGGCACTCTCTCACAATAAAAAGTAAAGAGGGACAGGGATTATACAGCTCAGTGTGAAAGCCTTAGGTTCAATCCTCTGGTGGGAAAAATACCTTGAGACGAGTGCACCCTGGGAAGCTCAATGACAGGGTGTCCATGAGACAGAAGAGGGAAAGGTGGATCGATGAGGAAGAAGCTGGAGCGGTACCACCACGAGGATGGGATGCCTTGGGTCCCAGGTTCAATGACAGGGTGTCCATGAGACAGAAGAGGGAAAGGTGGATCGATGAGGAAGAAGCTGGAGCGGTACCACCACGAGGATGGGATGCCTTGGGCCCCAGGAGTGGACAGGCTGAAAGGCTCCCCACTAGAGCCCTGCACAGCTCAACCATGCAGCCACCTGCTTCCAAAACTCAGAGCAGGAGCTTCAGTTAGTTGGCCTTTGGTTATAGCAATGCAGGGCACTTAAGACAGAAGCTGGAGGGCTGGCCAAATGGCTCAGCCTAGGCAGATGCAGGGGCCAGGGGTTTGATCCCCAGGCCTGCCGGCCCCACCCCTAGAACACGCAGAGATGGCAATTGAGACTGGGAGTGGTGGCGCATGACTATAATCCCAGCTCTTGGGAGGCTGCAAACAGGCGGATCAGTACGAGTCTGATCCAGTTGTGAGACCTTGAACACCTTGTCGACCCTTCCCTAAAATTAAAAAAAAAAAAAAAAAGACAGAAGCTGGGAGGTGCACAGAGCAGTTCACAGCCCTGCACAATGTCAACTCTTCATTTGCAGATGTCACAAACCACTTGTGAACTTGGCCACATTTTAATTCTCAAACTTCAGGACTATCTCCACAAGGCTTGTCCCCAAAAGCATTAGAGGGTATGAGGACAGTGAAGCCATTTCCTGGCCCTACGCCCCTCAGTCTACTCATCCACTCCCTACCCAGTCTTGACTCACCTCGGACAGTCCTCAGCCAGTCCACGTTGGCCACCTCCAGCTCCACTGGGTCTGTGATGACCCTGCCTGGAATGATGCGTTCAAAGGTGGCCAGGTCCTCCTCCGATACCATGGAGAAGGGCAGCCGCTGCACAGCGTAGCGCTCGGAAGTGAGCATCACCCCCGGAACTCGGGGGACTGTAGAGTGGCAGCCTCTGCAGGCCAGAGGGCTGCACGTTCTCCAAGGGAAACCTGGCCACCTCTGCTGTCCCACCGAGGTCCCAAGAACGCAGGCTGTCCTCCACCGCTCTGGAGAGGCCTGAAAGATCCACGCAGGCCATCTCATCACCTGACGGGGAACCATTGCCTCTACCCTGCAAAGGAAAGGAGTGAACCCGTAGCTCAGGAACAGGGCAGAATCTGCAAGCCCCTCACAGCCCAAGCTCGCAGCCATGCCAAGGAGGGCGCTGGGCTGGACAGATTGAGATGCGGTATTCACTGACTAGGGCCCCTGGGCGTGCGCTTTACAGCGTTCAAAAACAACCTCTTTTAAGACGCTAACAGGAAAGCGAAGATACGACTTAATGATGCATTACTATGTACATGATGCTACACGTCTAAAGAACGCCTGCATAATCAAAAAACTTTTCTTAGCCGGGGAGATAGCTCAGCGGCATAAGCGCCTACCTGGCAAGGCAAGGTCCCCACTGTTCAATCCCCAATACCACAAAAAAAAAAGTTATTAGGCGAGATGGTGCACACCTACTATAATCCCAGCAGTTAGGCTGAGACAGAACAACACATTCTTGGCTAGCCTGGGCAAGTGAGCAAGCGACCTACCAGACCCTGTCTCACAGGTGAGAGCAGATGGGAGTAACGGTCCCCCCAGCAAGGTCAGACCACCTCAGGGAAATGCGCGACGCAGCGTCGCACAACAGAGCGGCTCCACCTCCTCGGGCTCAGAGCCCCAGAGCCTGGGCCTGCGCCGCGCCTGCGCCCCCGCGCATGCTAGCAGGGCTTGCGCAGCACCCTGGTCTGGGCTTGACCTGGCCTCGAACCTGTGCGTACAACCGCCCCCAGGGTCAGAAACTGACAGACGTGGCAGCCAGGAACTACAGCCACTAGGCGAACGAAGGCACCCGGCCCACCACTGTCGACTTTCCTGTGCCAGGACCTGACACGTACAGAGCAGGGACTCAGCGGAGCTGCGCCTGCGCACTGACTCCTTCCGGCCCCACCTGCGCGCGCCTGCGTCCCCGCGTCCCCGGACTCCGCCCACCACGGGTGCCCTGAACACCAGAGCACCTAGCCTGGGTTCCCCTTACGCCCTGTATACAACGTATCTCTTACCGGGCCCCACAGGTCTACCAGACAGGCCCAAGCCAGTAGAGCCCACGCCCGCATCCTACTGTAAACCCCTTCTCCTAGGAGCCTCTATCTCTCCCTGGATTTCTCCCGAAGGCTGTCTCCCCTGGGATTCCTGGCTCCCTCAGGTTCAGTCCATTACGCTGAAGACCCTTGGGGAGCAAAAGTAACAAGGTTGTTCAAAGGAGTCCAGGAGCTGGGACTCAAGTAAAACCTCAAGGAGCGTTATCAGTGAGGCTTTTACTAAAGGAACAGATATAACCCACGATATACATATGCATAAGAAATTACAAGGGGCCAGCGAGATAGCTCAGTGGAATAAGCGCTTCCCTGGCAAGCGCAAGAGCCTTGAGTTCAATGCCCGGTTCCGCCAAAGAGAGAGAGAGAGAGAGAGAGAGAGAGAGAGAGAGAGAGAGAGAGAGAGAGAGAGAGAGAGAGAGAGAGAGAGAGAGAGAGAGAGAGAGAGAGAGAG
>PVKA01016352.1:10091-31351 GCA_004027165.1 Ctenomys sociabilis | reverse complement strand
ATTTAATCCAAGGTCTGGAGCTCACTACAGTATTCCAAGCAAGTCCATATCAGGAGGACAATGGGTCTGCAACAGGAGGCTAATGAGTCTACACTAGAAGGCTGAAGGATCCAAGGTGGAGGCCAAAGGTCTGTGCTAGAAGCCAGAAGACAAAGTCCAAGCTGGCTGCCAAGACCACAGGTCCTCTGAGGAAACTGACTACTCCATCCTTCCTCAGTTTCCTTTTGTATTCTGAGCCAATTTAGTTAAGTTTTTTTTTTTTTTTTTTTTTTTTTTTTTTGTCTTTTTGAGACAGGGTCTCACTATGCAGTTCAGGCTGGCCTTAAGCTCACTTTGTAGCTCAGGCTGGTCTCGAACTCACAACAATCCTCCTGCCTCAGCCTCCCTAGTGCTGGGATTACAGGCATGCGCCACCACGCCCGGCTAAGTTTTTAACTGCTTAAATTGACACAATAGATCTACCACTAGGAGAAACTAGGGGGTAGCACTCTCTTAGAGACTAAGCACACCACTGAGTGTCTCCCCAAGGCCCTGAAGCAACCACACCCACTCCTCAGCAGCTGCACCCCAGCTCCACAGGGCACCACCCCCGCGGCTGCTCCAAGACCCTAAGATGACTGAGACTCCCCTGGGAAGTGCTGCCCCCCCCCCATCCCACCGTCCAGTTATTTCAAGGCCTCTGCTTTCCCTTTTTTCTCTCAACTCCACAACTCAATCCTTAGAATACAAAGGCTTCTACCATCTTGGGTGATAGATAGTACCTGGTATGCAGAGCTGGACCATCTTCTCATTGACTCCTGTTACCCATCCCTGTTCCTCCTGGCTCATCCTATTCTATTGTCATCAAGGAAAAAGATGACATTCTGTGGTTAGTTTAGGGGAAGCTCTTGCTTAGCATGGAGGAAGTCACAGTTTGGGTCTCTGAACCAGACTGGGGCAGAAAACAGCAGGACAACTACCACAACCTATGGTACTTTGCCAGTAGGTCCTGATGTCCCTGAAAACTGGCATGAGAAAACAACAACTTGGTAGCTGTATCCATGCGCTGAGACAGGATTACTGCCCCTGGGGTATGCCCACCTCCTGCACAAGTTAGGCAGGTGGGTGTGTCAAGTATGTTACTGTCCCATCTTACAGGTCAAAGACACCTAGTGAGCACAGACAGATCCACACAGGCCACATGGGAGTTCTATGACTGCCAAGAATACCATCTGTTGGGTTTTTTCTTTTTTTTAATTTATTTATTTGTATTCTAACTTGAAGAGTGAAAAATAGAAGCAAAAACAAAGAGAAAAAATGACATAAACAGGGTAACATACAATGATACATGTTACAAATTTTCAAAACATGGATGGCTAATCATATATATATATATATATATATATAATAAAACAATCCAACACAGATCAGCAGTCCACAATAGAAGCAGGTTATCCACAGAAGTTGTTGACTTGAGCCATTCAAAGCTCAATATATTAATATCACTCTATACATCTCCATTTTTATATTTTTCTGCTGATGGTTAAGACTAAGTTAAAGCAAGACCTATATAACAAAAAATGTAACTTTTGTATCAGATAAGGTCAGTCAGGTACCCTCAGGGTTTATCCTGTAACCCTGTACCACACTTTGTAGATCCTTTGTCAGTGTCAGCCATGTGGATGAGTCACGGCCATTGCTTGACCAGTCTGCTCTCTGTGGAAGCCTGAAAGTTTTCTCTCCATGTGACTCTCCTTAGGCACACTATACATCATTGATCACATTCCTCTGTGGCCCCATAATCTCCCTGATCAGAAAATTGGGGGCACTACTGAGTTACATGATGTTATAGTACAGGTTCTCCTATGTCCTGAGTCTTCACTGACTTTGAAAGGCTAGGGCCAAAATGTTGGCTGACTTAGGTTCTTAACCATCCAGAAGAGAAGTTTATTATTACCCTGCAACATATGCAGTTCAGTTTACCCACACTATTGGTCTAAATATCAGACATCATAGGCATAACATGGAACATGTGTTTTCCACCAAGTATTGAGATACTAAACTCTAAGTCCATACAAAATATGAAGAAAAAAAATTTTAAAATAGGAATGAACACTTACATATATTTACATAGATATTTAGAAATTCATCCATATATAGCATAGTAGCATTGTAGCATGACTGTCTTGTGACAATTTTTGTCTTATTTTTCATTTACTACCCTTTAAAAAAGGGCAGTATAGTAATAGCTGGTATGTCATGACAAGAAGTGCAATTTAGAAGACCAGAATGGCAGGCATTTGGACTGTGACCTTTCTACTACACTGTTAAATTCAGTGCAGTTGCTTGGTTCACAGGTATCAGCATATATAGTTAGTCAGTGTGAGAATCCTTCCACTTAACTGCTAGTTTCAAAAATCTCCTTATGTTTCTCAGGATCATTGTCTTACCCATCTATTGTGTGTAAGTGAATGGTCTTGCCTCTGTCATGTTCCTCAGCATTTCTCCTTGCCCTCTCCTCATTGTCCAATCCTCAAGTTCTCACTTTCCTTTTAATTGTGTTATACATTTCTATTTGCAATTCTTCTTTTGAGTTATACTAGGGTGACCATATGATATTTGCACATATGGGTCTGGTTTATTTTGCTTATAAGTATGTGTTCAAATGGCATCCACTTAAATATGAAGGCTTCAAGTTTATCATTCTTTACAGCTGAGTAATACTCCATTGTATAAAAATACCAATCTTTTTCAATCATTCCTCATGTGACGGGCATCTTGGTTCTTTCCAAGATTTGGCTATCGCAAATTGTGCTGCTATAAACATAGGCACACATGTATCCCTATGATATGATGTTTTCAGTTCCTCCAGGAAAATTCCCAGTAGGGGTATAGCTGGCTTGAATGGGATTTCCAGTCCTAGTTTCTTCTTTTTTTTTTGGAACTGGGGATTGAACTCAGACCCTTGTGCTTGCCAGGCAAGCACTTATTCTACTGAGCCATCTCCTTGGCCCTTAGAATACCATCTAGCTGGTGTGGTGGCACAGGCCTATCATCTCAACACTTGGGAGCTGGGCCAGGAAAATTTCAAGCTTGAGGCTAGCCTAGAATACACAGTAAAGCCCTGTCCTAATATGTAAATCGATGACAGTAACAGTGAAAGAAATCTGTGTGGGTTACACTCAGGCAACAGGCAACAAAGTTGTGCATCTCAAAGGCTCTTCACCACCTGATTGCCACAGCCCCAGCTCTAACATCTGACAAGGCCACTTGAGAGCCAGTATTGACTACCACCTATCCCCCATGCCTGAGAAAGAGCCTGCTATTCCTTCCCAGGACTTGGAAAGTGCCTGCAGGTGTCCTGGGTGTGCACAGGAATACAACAGGCCCTTCCCCACAACACTGCCTCCTCTTCCAAGGACTCTGAATCTTACCTGGCTGGCAGATGACAGAATGCAATGCATCTCATCACAACCAAGCTGTTCGCAGTGCCAACACTGCTCAAGGGGAGATGTCTCAACTGCTCCCTCAAAACTGTTTTTTTTTTTTTTTTCTTGCAGAACCCGGACTGAACTCAGGCCCTTGCACTTGCCAGTCAAGCACTTATTCTACTGCGTCATCTCCCTAGTCCCCCATTTTTATTTTTTGTGGTACTGGGGTTTGAACTGAGTAACCTGCACATTAGACAACTGCCACTAAGCCGCAGCTCTATTCTCTCCCTCCAGGTTCTTTCACAGAACTCTGAACTCCAATGTGTCTATATCTGGGGACAGAGTCTACAAGGAAAAAAATTAATTATGGCCCTACAATTGGAGCACAGCGATCCATTTGCCATGCAGGGACACCATAAGAAGGCAGCCAAACACAAGCCAACAGAAAGCCCAGCAGGCACCAAACTGGGGCTTCCAAGTTCCAGAACTGTGAAAAACAAGCTGTTACACCCTGTTCAGGAGAGAGTCCAGTCTCCTTCGGCACAAACATGCATTCCCAGCATTCCCTGTACCACAGACCTTCACTGGGAACTTAGTAGCCACTTCCAACTCAGCCCACAGTAGAGCTTAGTATCATCCACTCACATTCCTGAGGCAAGGCCCAGGGCCAACCAGCCCCAGTGCCCATGAAGTTCCCAAACTGTACTCTGGTCAGCATCTGGGCCTCCAAAGCGAACATGAGGCACAAATGTCACTTCAGCACAACACAGGAAGGCCACACCTGTTTCCCACAATGATACGCTTCAAATGTTTCTTCCAAAAAATATTTTATTAAACAATATATCATAATCTATAACATGATCCAAAAATACAGATATACATCTTTACATTATTTAATAAAAAGATTTACAATAGTATCTTTCCTTTACAAAGGGATCACAGATAATAATTCCTTGAAAATAAAACACGACATTCATGTTAAAGCTGCATCATCTTTTCGGATGAAATATGGTAGAGGAAACCACAAAGTACACACCAGGAAGAACTTCACAGGCTGCTGGGGAGTATCTGCTTAAACTTCTTCTCAGTGCAGGTAATCTTGTCACTAGATATCCAGGAAAGTCTTATTTTGTCAATTCCTCCCTCAGCACGTCACATCATACCCAGGACTAGGTAGACAGCTGGTCTCAAGGTCACAGGGAAGGGGCTCTCTGGACAGAGAATGGGTGAGGAGTGGACAGCACTTCCCTGCCACCCATCGGCCAGCTGATATTGATCTCACGTTTACAGACCTGGGGGCAGGACTCAGTTGAACAATATTTTCTTCAATGCAGCATCCTTCTTCCAAGAAAATGATAGGAATTCCTCCAACTACAGAGGACTAAGCAAGTGATCTGTCCTCCTTGGAGCAAAACATTCCTCACTTACTGGGGAATCCCACACCAAGGGGGAAAAAGCCACTAGAACGACACACAGGGTCCTTCAGTCTAAGAACCAGAATTGGTGACACTCAGAGGAGGGCCAGCCTGGCCGGTGTGGACTGGAATGCTGTATCCAAAGGCAAGGCCACCAGTCCTGTGGAGCAGCACTCATATGGCCCAGTCCTCACTGAGCTAGGCCATCCTAGAGTCCATACTGAGAGTAGGACAGGCAGGATAGGCAGCATGAGGGTCCAAACAACATTCCATGGAGTGTTCCTGTTCTGTTCACATTTTCTGTGTTTTTCCCAAAGGTAGATGCATGTGGTTTTAATGATATCATAACTAGCAAAAATGAACAATAAAACTAAGCACAGAAACTTTTGAAAGGCCAAGTCAACTCAAAGCATGCACAGTGGCAAGCAGGGTGCACCACATGCAGGTAACACAGAAGCCCCTCTGCCAGACAGATTTCCACCAGCCTCCAGGACCATAACACAAGCACCATTCGCCCAGTGACGATGCATTACAGAAGGAGCTAACATTGGCAGCATCTCAGCTGCCTCACAAGAGTAAACAGAAACATATTAAAGCCTTGGGGGATTCCCTATGCCTCTCCCAAACACACATACACACACACACACGGTAACAATGAAGAAAAAATTGTTTCTCCACAATATTTAAACACACACCTGTGTCAAGAAAAAAAGCTAAGGGGCTGTTGAGATAGCTCAGCAGAATAAAGCGCCTGCTTAGGCAAGCCTTAGCAAGCTCAGGGACCATGGTTTGAACCCCGATCCCCAGCACCACAGACCGTGTGCCAGCCCCACCCCAGGGTGGGCTAAGCTGGCTCAGAGTCCAGGTACAGTGGTGCATACCTGTAATCCTAGCACTGGGGAGGCTGAAAACTATGGAGGATTACTATGAGTCTTAGCTGCAAGACCTTGTAACACCCAAATACATTTAAAAAAAGAGAAAAACTAAATTATAGCCAAGCATGGTGGTACACGCCTGTAATCTGGGAGGCTGAGGCAAGAGCTCAGCCTAAGTAATTTAGTGAAACCCTATCCCAAATCAAAAATTTGAGGACAGAGCTCAGCACTCTATGGATTCAATCCCCAGTACTGCAACAAACTAGCAAAATAGCATAGCAAAAGTTACAAAATAAAATGCATCTCTCATTTCAGTGTTCTGGCTGAGATTAAGCAGCCCTCTTACCCTGAGGCCAGCTGAGGTACTTAAAAAGCCCTTTCTGGTCTGGGGACCCCATCAGGATGAGCTGGGACCACTCCTGGCCATTCATCCACTGCCCATCCTCACCTGCTCAGCAACAGACACCTGGCTAGAGTCAGCAGCCACAACTCACTGCCTCACAGGACAGCAAGCCCAGCCCAGGATGCCCTGCATGCAGGGCCTCTGTCCTGAGAACCACAGGCCTGAACTCTGTAGCCACAGATGCCTGTAGGGCCTGTTCTCATCTATGAGCACAGGCTGAACATAGGGCCCTGCATGAACACCTCCTGCCATCTCCTATCCTCAGTGGGACACTAGAACAAGAAAGGAACATTACTCGGTGGCCATCCCAGGAAACAAGTGCATGCCTATGTTGAGGACAGGAACACTCTTCATGGGTTCTCTGGCACCATGGACAATGAGTGTGCACAGGCATTTCAAGATGTGGGTGTCTCAGAGGCCCCGCTGATGGGACTGTCAGAACGTGCCTCATCAAGCCAAATGGATGCATGTTCCCCAACTCCACCAAAGACACATCAGCACTGGTTTGGCAAACAATGGCTAAACCAACAGTATACTCTGGATTCCTCGTTTTGGTCCACAACCATTTCCAAACATAGCAGTCACACACCAGGCCACGGAACCACCATTCTCTCGGGGCAAGCTGCAGGCCCGGCAGTGGACAGGATGAGTTCCAAAGTCAGCCCCCATAAGGCAGGCTCACATCACAGACACAAAGACCCACAATCTTCATGCAATTGTACTAATTTCTTCTTCACAGTAAAAACATCAGGGATTCCCAGAGAAACGGAAGGAACATCATTCGGCTGCCAGGCCACTGTGTGGTGGTGCTGGTCACAGTAAATGACAGCCTGGGCCAACAGGAGCACTTACTCTGGCAAAGCCTGGTGAGCCAGAGTTCATGCTAAAGCAGTGCACAGTGGAGCAGGGCCTCCTCCTCTTCCTAGGAGAGCTGACCCAGCAAGGATAGCGACAGAGGCCTCAACGAAGGCCTAGTCTAATGGTCAGGTCAGCTCAGGGGTGACAAGTGTCCTCACAGAGGTCTGTGCATGGTCCCAGAGAACTGAAGGGGACACTCCAGTGGCAGAGTGGTGGCAGTGTACCAGGTCAGAATGTGCACAGTAACTGGCAGCCCAAGTTCACAAGTGCCCACAGGGCAGTGGTTTCTCGCTTATTTTAGGAAATATCCAGAATTACAACTGACCAGGGAGTTCTTAAATATCAGTCAAACAAGGTAGTTTTTAAAATGAAAGAAAATATTGCAACATGAATGAAGGAATATATTAACTTGCTCTTCGATCCAGACACAACCTCTTCCTTACTTCTTCTTCCTCTTGTCCTGAACACACCGTGGGCAGAACCTGGAGGAAAAAGACACGGGGTCAGCTTCTGTGTTCCCCCTACCAATATGGCCATCAGACTCCACCACTTGGTGCAAGACAGGTATACTCCGGAGAGACAGGACCAGAGGACAGACGCCAACACAGTGAGCATGGCCATCGCACCTGGAAAAGCTGCCCTGCAAGCTGCTGTCCCACACATGTCCTGAAGGTGACACTCACTTTAGCATATCACTGCAATCAAGGGAATTGGGTTGATTATCCCTGGCTAGCCAGGCATTAGGTCACTATGCCACTGTGACCATGCACCCAGTTGAGCTGGACATGTTGAGAGCCTTGAGCCCAGGCCCCTTGCTCAGCTGAGCTGAGCCCTTCAACCTGCGCGATTCATACAGGCCCCAGAAGCTCCAGGTTGAGCAAGCTCTGCAGCTGCTCACAGCACACAAGATTACAAAAACTAGAGCATCTCCTGTTCAGGGGCAGCTTACTAACATCACCTCCAGAGACCTCTAAATGCCAAGGCTTCAAGTACAGGAAGCATGAGGTGCAGGCCTGTGCAACTGTGTCAGCAAGGAGCTCTTGTCTCACTGCTGGAGGAGCTGCCCACTCACACGGGTCTATAAAAGGCCACCAGAGGGGTGAGGTGCAACTCAGGATACAGACTCCCTAGCATGTGGCTCTGGATCAGCACTACAAACAAAAATAAAGACAGAAACCTCTGTATCACCTACTGGCTGCACCTGCCACCTGCTGCTCGTTTCCAGCATGGAGAGTGGCAGCCCCATTTCTCCTCCTGGGAGACTCCAGTACTGCCATACACACATGGGGTTAGGCACTGCACAGTCCAACTGTGCCCCCACAGGGGAGCTTGCACCACCACCACAGGGCAGGGGCCCATTGCAACGCAGCATCCATCCCTACTGTCCCTCCATGGTCCTAGCACCAAACACCAGAAGATAAGTCATTCGTACTGACCACAAATGGGTCCCCAAGAACTTCTGGCCACTATACATCGGGGGGGGGGGTGTTGCTCCAGGCATGAAGGGCAGTATTCTGACCGCTGTCTTTCAAGAACATACACTAACTTCTAGGTCAACCAAACCAGGCTTTCAGAATGAAATCTAAGGCTGGGATAGTGTGTGAAGCCCTCACAGAACTTATCAGGTAGACCTCTGACAGGGAGCTACAGGCCAAGTAGTGCTCTCTACCTGCACCCTGACCTGCCCTGGGACAAGAACCTGCATTACTCAAAATCATTAAAGATGACCTTTACCTCACTGCAAGACCCTGAAAGCTGCTCTTCAGGGCCGATGGTCATAAATCCAGCTAACTGTACCCTGGACAAGCAAGCAGGGATCCTGCAAGCTCAATCTGCCCAGGAGCCAGGAGTAGTACTACAGCAACCCTGTGTATCCAGCCACACCCAGAGCACCCGATAAGCCACTCATGGTTATGACCAGCTCCCACCCAGCCATCAAGAGCCTCCTCCATGGGAGCAGGCGCTAAGCACCCCACAACACCCCCATACTGACCACTTTCCTTTTGGTTTCGTGGTGAGGTCCACACAGGCAAAGTGAAACCACTCGATTGGACACTGCAAAGCAAGGGACAGTGCAGTCACACAGAGCGCTCCACATATCAGGCATGAGATGGCTGGACACACACACCCTCACCCCTGCCCCAGCCCACACCTGGCCACATCATGGCCCACAGGACCCAGACTCACATCTGGATTGTCACAGCCAATCATCTCCCCATAGGACACCTGGTGGCACAGGCAGTATGTGGGCTCGTTGGGGTCCACAGGCATGTCGAGCACATCCGAAGGGTGCACAGACAAAATGGTATCAGTGAACTCAGACCTATAGAGGCAGCAAAGATGTCATACGTGATGGAAGGAGCACTGGCCTCATTCCTGTGCCCTGGCTGTGAGGACAAGGATGTGTCTAGGGACACCTACATGGGCTTGCGGTGACTCTGACTCCTAAGCTCACTCCAACCTCCTCACCTCCGGAACTCCAAGGGTCTGTTACTGTGCTTCACTTCCAACCAGAACCCCACACCTATGTCCAAACACCGACAGCTACACGGCCACAGGAGCGTATCAGCTGAAGAGACATCTTTCAACAGTGAGAGCCAGGACGCGGTATGGCCACTGTGGGCACAGACTATCTGGCCAAGGCTGTTGGTAGGCAGCATTCACCACACAGCACAGCTTCTCCTGTTCAAGGCACAGGACCCTCCAGTCCCAGTCCCTCCAAAAACGGGGTACCTTAGACAAGGGGTGCTCCTTCCCAGGGATGGCCCACTTCAGCCTCCCTGTGGGGGCAAGCATTCTTCCTGCTGCCAGCTGGCCCTGGGTAACCTGCCTGCTCTCAATGCCAATCTGACCCACAAGCTCTCTTCCTGAGACAGCTGTGGTGTCCTGTCCCCAGGGTGCCATGAGCCCTCATAGGCACTTAAACCCCAAATTACAGATCTCAGAAGCTCCTTAAGTCCTAGGAGCCTGTCACCCCAGCTGCCCACCTGGTGGCAGAGGCCACTTCTACCACACACCACCCTTGTTGTTCCTCTGGCCCTAGAGGACATCTGGATGTTGAGCCACAGCCTGTACGAAACTCCAGCCACCAGCCATGCTCCAAACCTGTGACTACCACAATGCAGCTCTATATCACACCATGGGCCAGGTTGGCTGCCACCTGCACTCAGAGGTGCTCAGAAGGCCCAGGCAGGAGAGTTGCAAGTTTGAGCCTACCGTGGGGAATTCAGTGAGACCCTATCTCCAAATTTATAAAAACCAGGGGTGAGAAGGTAGCTCAGTGCTCCCTGGGTTCAATCCCTAGGATCAAGAAAGAAAAAGATATCTACAAAATCCCACATTATTTGGAAATCAAGACTCATAATATTATCAACTTTATATAAAGGAAAATGAGAATGAAAATTTATAAATGTTTTAAATGAAATAAAATTAAAACCCAGGTAAATTATGGTGGTGTAGTCCTATAATCTAAGCTACTGAAAAGGCTAAAGTAGGAATACTGCTAATTCAGGGCCAGCATAGGCAACATACTTAGATTATGTCTCAAAATAAAAAATAAAATAAGGGGCCAGGTGTGCTTGTGCACTCCTGTAATTCCAGCACTCAGGAGGCTAAGGCAGGAGGATTATTGCTCGTTCGAGGCCAGCCTGGGCTACAAGATGAATTTAAGGCCAGCCTGAACTGCATAATGAGACTATCTTAAAAATACAAATATAATAATAAAATAAAAAATAAATAAGGCTCACGAGGTACTTGAGAGTACCTGCTCAGCATGCACATGGCCCTGGGTTTAGTCCCCAGTGCTACAAGAGAAGAAAGCAAGCAAGAAAGGATGGAGGGAAGGAGAAAGGACCTTCTAGAACTTACAGAAATTAAATGCAGCACAGAACTACACACTGACACTCAGAACACATCGCTGTACATTAATTCCTCTACCATATATTTCAATGGTTCTATGGGGACTGGGAGTGTGGCTCAGTGGTGGAGCATTGTTGCCATGTGCCAGGCCTCAGGTTTGATCCCCAGCACCATAAAAAATAATTAATTAACAATAACAATGATAAAATATAACAAAAGGTTACACTAAAAAGCCTATCATGGTGGCACACACCTGTAGCCCAAGCTACTCCAGAGGCTGAGGCAGGAGGATGGTTTGAGACCAGGAGTTCAATGTTACCCTAGGGAATACAGTAAGACTTTATTTCAAAAAAATAAAATAATTGGATATTAGGTAAAACCAGCAAGAATATAGTGTGTAGGAATACACACCTGGGAAACAGGATGCTGAAAAAGCAAGATAAAGCCCACTGGAGGAGTGTAGATCATGTTTATCTGGGGTACAGAGAGGAAGTTATTTGGGGCAGAGGCTGGGGAGCAGTGCACGGAACAGGCCACACCCACACTAACTTATTATTATGCTAGGTTGTGCTGCGAGAACTTTGCATCTGCATACTACTTGGAAAAATAAAGATGCTGGGGTCCTTTTCTAAGATGAATATTTTGACTGAGAACCCAACACATGCATGCATACAGGCCTGGATTCCATACCCTGCATCAAACAACAAGTAAAAAAAGTAAATGCCAAGTTTAATGACCAGGACTCTGCTCTGTCTTCCATGTTTCTGTCAAGAAAAAGAAGCCCTCAGGCTTCTGCCCTGTCAGGCGCCCACTGAGGCCTACTGACAAGAACTACATTCTCTTTGGTCTAAACATGGCTTCAGCTGGGCATGGTGTTACACACCTGTAATCCCAGCATTTAGGAGGCTGAGGCAAGAGGATTGCCATGAGTTCAAGGCCAGTCTGGGCTGCACTACACAGCAAGACCCTATCTCAAAAATATAAATAAATGTTGCTTTGATGACTCACAGCCACACCACCTTGAGGAGGGCAGTGGGAGAATGAGCATTCAAGATATGTGACCTTAGGGGGCAGGGAGATGGCTCAGTAGAATAAGCGCTTCCCTGGCAAGCACAGGAGCGTGAGTTCAATCCCCAGTTGCATACACACACAAAAAAGGTGACTTTAATGTGTAACAACTGTCACACCAAGCTAATAGTGAACAGATGCAAAACATCTACTTAAAGATAAAATAACTTAAGGTAAACTAACCCAAGAATGGCGGCACACGTATGCCATCCCAGCACTCAGTAGGCTGAGGCATCACGATCACTGTGAGTTCACGCCTGGGCCCCACGGTGAGCTCAAGGCTAGTGTGAATTCTACACTGGAACTCTGCTTCAAAAAACAACTAAAACCAACAAACAAAAATGAACCCAACATTTGAGCACAAACCCAACACTCAGGCCTGGCCAGCAACACTGGTGTGCCATGCAGGGCCAACATTCTTGGGAACACCAATACCCCAGCCATCCTAAAGACAGATGGCTGTATACACAAAGTCCCAGGCCAGAGCTGCGGCACCAGTGCTCCCTGCCCCCACAGCCTCACAGCATGCAGCCAATGAGTGCCATACCCTCCTTTATGCTTCTTCTTCTTTGGGGTGTCTTCTTCTGATGTCCTCCGACCTCGGCCACGAGAACCTCTTTTATCTTTCTGACCCCGACCTTCTAAGAAACAGTAACAATCCACATTATTTTCACAGAATTCACTGAAGCAAGACAGGTCACTCAAACATGGTATTCACCTTCAAGTCCCTGATACATTCTGTTAGACAAAGTTCCTCAAAATCCCATAGTTAATGGCAGTAAAACAAAGAAAACATAGGCAGACTTGCTTTTCAACCCCCGGCCTCCAGAGCTTTCAAAGTCACTGCCGTCCATCTTGTCCTTCAGGTCTGCCTCAAAACGAGCTAGGTCTGCATCAAGCCTCCGGATGTGCTTATCCACCTGCAGAGGGACACTGGAAGGTGACTTCACAGAAATCACAAGCCACTTGGGAAGCCACACACACTGAGGAGCCCCCAAGAGGTACCTGCTGCCCTTACTGCATCCTCCCCAGCCTACCCTGGGCACACCACAGTGAGTCCTACTTAGGAAAAGCATCAGAACAGGACACAATGAGAAACAAAGAGTTGTGAAATGTATCCAAATAAGGAGCAGAGACATTTGATGTAGGTTCTAATCTAAAATCTGAAGAACATGTACTCTCCTAAATAAAAGACTAAAAGAGGGGCCAGGGAGATAGCTCAGTGGAATAAGCGCTTCCCTGGCAAGCGCAAGGGCCTGAGTTCAATCCCCGGTTCCACCAAGAAAAAAAAACACCCACAAGAAATCCCCCCTTGGGCCTCTAGAAGGAAAAAGAAACAGAAGACAACATGGTCCAGAAACAAGAGGAGAGCCCCACCAAGCAGCAACACAGATCTCTGAGCACACAGTCCTGGCTATCATCAGGGTCCTCACAACTAACCAGACTATAAAATCAGCCTGCTAAAGTACAGCCAGTGAGTGCCCCTTTGGGTCTGGAAGTAATCTCTAAACCCAAACTTCATAGGGTCAGGGGAGATCAGCCCACAAACATGGCAATCTGCTCCGTCTGAAGGGCTGCCAGTGTAGGGCACACAGGGCATCAAAAGCACAGGGACAAAGACTTCTCCTTAGGGCCAGGGAGATGGCTCAGTGGAATAAGTGCTTCCCTGGCAAGCCCAAGGACCTGAGTTCAATCCCTGGTTCCGCCAAAAAAAAAAAAAAAAAAAGACTTCTCCTTATCAGGTGCCACAGGGTTTCAGGGGTACCATAAAGCAACAGCTTAATGCCACTGGATGAGTCCAAATGATTGATTCTAGGACTTTTATCTATAGCTAACAAAAGCAAAATGCTGTATAACACAACAAAGCCAAGAGGTTAAGGATAAGGTATATAGTTCAGGGTCAGAGCACTAGCCTATCACAGATTCCCAGCACAGAAAGCAGAAACACAAACCAAAACATAGTACTGCCCAAACGAACAAACAAAAGGGACCCAGAAAGCCAAACCACAGGCCTGTTCCTAAGTGAAGGATCCCTGCCATGGACTCTGCTGGAAGCGTCACCAGGAGCCACTCCCACAGCAACACTATCCCTGCACCCCGGCCTCAGCCACCACCTCACCATCTCATAGGTCTGCATGGCCAGCTGCACCTTGTCATCACTGTACTCCTTGCATTTGCTGTAGGCACTCTGGATCTTCTGCAGGTGCTCCACACGCTGGTCAGGGGACAGAGTCTTCACAGTGGAAATGTACTCTGCTGCCAGCATGTCAATCTCTGCTTTCTTATCTGGCAGAAACAAAGGTGAGAAGCTGGCCCCCACCAGGACACAGCACAAGACATAACCCTAAGCCCTTGCTGAGAGGGGGCATTTCAGTCAGAGATAGGAAGGACCATTAGCACCTCAAGGTTACAGGGATAAGACATGGAAGGTGCACAGCCTGCAGGTGCCAGGCACCATCTCTCCACTTTTTTTTTGGTGGTACCAAAGATCGAACTCAGGATCTTGTGCTTGACAGGCAAGCACTCTGGATCTTCTGCAAGTGCTCCACACGCTGGTCAGGGGACAGAGTCTTCACAGTGGAAATGAGCTCAATTCCACTGAGCTATCTCCCCAGCCCCATCTCTCCACTTACCTACTATCCATCTGTAACCCTTCAATGGCTCTGCACCATTTATGAATGAATACTCCATTTCACAACAGATAGCCCTATTCACAACATGCTGCACTTACAGCACTTCATTGGCAAACACAGACCCAGAACAATACACAAAAAGTGCCCCGCAAGGTATTACTCATCAAGAACTCACAACCTCAGGGAAAAGAGAAGATTCCAAGTGCTTCTGAACAGGAAAGAAAAAAGACTCAGAATCCAAGTGGCATTAGACTTCTCAAGAGCAGTATGGAAGCTGGAAGTGAGCCCAGCAACACTGTCCACACTGAGAAAGCCTCATTCTCCTGTACTTCTGACCTAGCTGAATCAATGGTCAACAGGAGGATAAATAAGTTTTCAGACCTACAAAATGTACCATTGTAAATTTACCTTTTCAGGGATGCTCAGGGGCACAAGCACCTGCCTGGCAAGTGCAAGGTCCTGAATTTGACTCCTAGTACTAAAAAAAAAAATTATCTTCCCAGATACTTGGGTTTAGAAAACTACCAAAACAATGGAGCAAAACAAGACATTTATGGTCCAGAGGAGAGGCTTCATCCCCACCCAGCTGAAGGGAGATGTAGGGAGAATCCCAGGATACCACCTGCACAACAGCCCAGAGACACCAGGAAGAAGGCTAGGAAGTGCATGCAGAGGCCTGGTCACATTTTAGTAACCAGATGGTGCTGAGGAGCTCTTGGCAGAACCAGGAGGGCACAATGTGGGAAGCCAGCTGGACAAATGAGGCCACTAGTAACCCCAAGAGAAATACGTTAATTAACAAAAGCACAGCATATGGCATTCCCCATCCCACTGACCAGGACCACTCTCACTGGCCTCAGCACAAATTCTAGAAGACCACAGGCCAAGGAAGGGAAGAAGTGGCATGCAGGATATCCTCATTGTCACAATTTTATTTATTTAACTAAATAATATCTGATAGCTCAGTGGAATAAGTGCTTACCTGGAAAGTACAAGGTCCTGGGTTTAATCCCTGATACCACCAAAAAAAAGGGGGATGTGGGAGATGGCTCAGTAGAATAAGCGCTTCCCTGGCAAGGTCAAGGGCCTGAGTTCAATCTCTAGTTCCGCCAAAAAAAAAAAAAAAAAAAAAAAAAAAAAAACAACTTAAAAATAAGTAAATAACATCTGAAACCAACTGGAAGTAGGTTTTTTGTTCACTTTTTTTTTTTCCCAGAACTGGGGATTGAACTCAGACCCTTGCACTTGCCAGGGAAGTGCTTATTCTACTGAGCCATCTCCCTGGCCCGTTTTTTGTTCACTTATTGTGGAACTGGGTATTGAACCCAGGAAATGCTGAGCTTCATCACCACCCCTTTTTATTTCATTCTGAGACAGAGTTTGACTGAGTTGCCCAGGTTGCCTCAAACTTGCAATTGTGCCTCAGCTTCCTGAAGACCTGGGATCACAGGTATGCACCACCATACTCACCCTTGACTAGATAAATGAAAGAACAACAAAAACATTTTTAGGAATAAAAGTTAAGTATCAAGGCATCAAAAACTATTCTCTAACTTCTTAAACTACAAGATGACCCTCCATAATCAGAAAATCCAAAACATTCCTACATCTGAGACTTTCTGTGCTCCAAGTGGATGACTCTACAGTATGGGTCTCAAGTCCAGGCCTCAAAGTATGCAAAGTCTATTTCACGCCACTAGCAATGCTGTATCCAATTATCTGCAGCCTGATACATGAGGTGTATACAGAAAATAAATGGTGTTTAAACTTGGGTCTTTCACCTAAGACAGCTGTTTTTGTATATGCAAATATTCCCAAATTGGAAACAATCAGAAATTTGGAACAACTCTGATCTTAAACATTCTGGATAAGGGATACCCAACCTTCATGCACAGTTTGGAAACAGAAAATTTTGTGAAGGAAAGAGAAACACAACAAATATTTGGCTGAAAAGCCAATAGCTACAAAGCTGTGCTATCCATGACGTGATGTTTCTAGAATCCAAGAACCCACATCTGATTCTACACAATACGAGGCTGTGTGGGCAGTGGGCTGCTACTTGGGCCCCTCCAGACTCTCTGCCAAGCATATGTCCCTGCAGCCTACTTGGCCTAAGCAACTGCTGGCCTGGCTAAACCTACCTTCTGTCCTCTGATCCAGCTCTCGCATCAGCTGGAAGTTCCTCTGAAGTTCACAGGGAAGGTTTTCAATGCCTGAAACAGACATGGAACCCCTGTTTCTCTCTGGAGCAGGAAAAAAATCTGCCCCCAAGGCTTTATGCCTAAAGTCTATGATACTAAACCACTGTCTATTTCTGTGCTAGGAAAGTTTCAATTAAGACTTCTCTTTAGAATTAAAAAAAAAGAAAAGGACTTCTTTTCAGGACCTGTTACCAAACAGTGTTAATAGCCAGCAATCATACTTCAGGCATGGCCAGACGATACAGAACTTGAGAAGACATCTGGCCAGGTTGCCAGCAGAGGGGGAGACAGCTGTCACTCCTGACCTAGGCCATTTCTTTAAGTCACCCCCCAAATGGGGAACTACATTCTCTGAAATACAAGGCTCTCCCTGATCCACTCTACTTTGCCGAAGCCGATGCTTTCCTTGCAAGGCACCTGGTGCTAATGTGGGTGCATTCTCTGCACTACCTTAGACGCACAGGGGCTACCCTGCAGATATAACCAATAAAAAGGAGGAGCTCAATTTCTTTTTGTTTTAAATACTAGGGGACTGATCCCCAGGCTTTTACAGTGAGCTACAGCCCTTTTTATTTTTTATTAAGACAGGATCGTGCTAAGACTCTATGTTGCCCAGGCTGGGATCAGACTTGCCATCCTCCTGCCTCAGCCTCCCAGAATGTTGGGATAACAGGCATGTACTACCACACCTGGTAGAACTCAATTTTTAACTTTACAGTATCAAAATATCCCCTGCGGGTTAGTGGTGACCCTGCAGGACAACAGAGAAGCACCTATGCTGCTTCCTAACTGCAATTCACCCCTCCACCTGGCATGTGAACAGTAGGGTCCCTGTTCTGGTGCTGCCACCCCATCTGCCTCCACAGTCCAGATCTGATCTTACAAAACTTTTGCTGTTATCCTAAAGGGGCCTGCAGCCCCCTAGCCAGCAGGCCCTCTTCCTACTGCTGGACTTCTCTAACCTGTAACACCTGGCACTCTCAACTATGTGCTCATCCAAGGTCCTTGCTCTTTATAAAACCTGTGCCTCAGCTTACAATGAGATGAGGGGACACAAGCTGCAGGGACACGGGTTTCCAGTCCAATACTACATGCAGCAGGTGCTCAGCGCTTGAAAGCCACGGAGCCGCTTTCACGCAGGGATAAGCTAGCTCACTTTCAACCGGCCTAAGAGGTCCGCCGTGTGGGCATCGGGACCGGGAAAGGTCTCCCTCGGCATCACCCACCCTGGGGAGCCCACTCCTTAGCGCGCCAAAAATGAAACGCTGAAGAGCACATAGGGCTGGAGGTCCCTCGGAGACCTTCATATTGTCCCTCATTTGCTCCCTGCTGAGAGCGAGAAACAATCACCCACATCTTTTGGGGCCCCAGTCTGGTTCCCGGTAAACAGAGCGAGGCATCGGTCCTCTTACTGGACCTCCCAGGCAAAGCCACGCGGCATGAACACCCAGTCCGTAGACGCCAGGGCCTGAGTAGGCTCGGGCCGTCCGGCTCACAGGTGCAAGCCCAGCCCACGACAGGCTGCAAAGGCGGGGACATGGGGCGGGGCGTACTCAAGCCCCGCCCCTCCGTGACGCACCTGGAATTGGCGCGACCAAGGCGGTAGGACCCTGCGTCGCGCCCCCCGCGACCGCCCCTCCCGGTGGCCGACCGCCCTCTTGGGCACGCACCCCACGGCCCCTGCTCCCTGCCGCTGGGCCCCGAAGCCCATGCGAGGGCTACGGCACGCGGGAGAAAGCAGTGAAGCAGGCGGGCACGGGCGGGGCCTCGGCGCGGTGCTTACTGTCCAGATAGTGCTCCAAGTACATGGCAGTCGCCATCTTCGCCGGCCGCGCTCCGGGTCTGTGAGCAGGCGGTGCCGCGGAGGGCGGGGCGGGGTGGTGCTCACTATTCATGAGCCGTGTGTGCCGATTGGCCCGAGGTAGGGGCGGAGCGAGACAGGGCCACCGCCCCACTTCCGGTGTGCGCGGGGAGAGAGGCGGGTCGCCGCGAGCGTGCGTTCGGCCCTGGGCAACTGCCCTTACCCACGCCGCATGTTCGTTTTCGGCCCAATTCCGGGCCCTCCCACGTAGGCTCGCCCCTGCGCACGCGCCGAGTAGGTCTTAGCCAGGTCTGGGCGCGCCGCCAGCTCGCCAACAGACCCCGCACGACCGCGAGGCCCCTCCCTACGCCCGTGCGCTGCTCTACGCCACTTTGCCATGGGGCACCCGCGCCTAGCCCTCTGCAGGTGCCTCTGCAGTTCGCGGGCGGCTGCATCGAAATGTACCCCGAAACTGCTGAAAACCCACGGTAGAGGAGCGTTCACACGCGTCCAAGCGGAGGGATGACAGCGCGCCTCCTACCCAGAGCTTCTAGCCCAGACCTTTCGCCCACTGAACCTCTGCTGGAACTAAGGCGTGGTCCTGGGCGGGCTTCCAGCCCTGTCTCTGCCCCATGACCACGTGTGCGCTGGAGTACAGGATGCCCTGGGAGAGTACCTGCTATCCCCGGATGGAAAGAGCCAGGGCAGCAGAACCCATGCTTCACCCACATCCTTGCCCTCAGGGGTGCAGGCGTGCCGTTGTACAAGTCACCATAATCTCCCCAACACGCAAGACTTCCGTGATTTAGTATGCATTTTTTTTCAGTTGCCAATACCATAATAAAAGTAATTTTTCTAATGTTAGGGCTGGGGAGATAGCTCAGTAGAATAAACACTTGCCTGGCAAGTGCAGGGTCCTGAGTGCAATTCCCAGTACCGCAAAAAAAAAAAAACAGTTAAAGGGGCTGTGTGATTCAAACAGGCTCTAACAGATAATGAAATGCACAAAACTTGGTCAAATACTAAAAGCTATAAACATCTATTGTTTTCCATTTGTTTATTGCAGTGCTAGGAATGAAACTCAAGGCCTGTACCTCCCAGCCCTTTTCTTTTTGAGACAGAGTCTTCCTAAGTTATCCAGGCTGAGCTCTAACTTGAAGTCCTCCTGCCTCAACTTCCCAGAATGCTGTAACTGCAAGTGTGTACCATCGTGTCTGACTTCATTGTTCTTGACAATTCTGTGCTTATAAGAATTCAAACCATTAGGAACTTAAAGCCGGTAATAGGTACAGCACTCAGGAAGCTGAGGCGGAGCATCACCGAGCTGGAGGCCCGTCCCGGCTGCTTAGTGAATTCAAAACCAGCCTCAATTGTACAGTGAAACCCTGTCTCAAAACAAAAAGAGACATAACTTAAGTCGTTGGTCTTGTTCACCTTAATGTGTAGGTGTTAGCAGGTTGGGTACATATTCCTGGACTCACCTCATGCCTAGTGAAAAAGCAAATATGAGATTGTGTTCTATCTGCTTTTTGTTTAAGTGGCTATTTTTTACATGCACTTTGAGGGTTTTCTAAAAATTTAAGCAGAAAGCAGCATTCCTTTATATCCTCTCCTCCTTATACAGACACAAGCGCATGTGCACGCGCGCACACACATACACACACACACACACACAGAGTTTTCTCTATTACAAATATTTTGTGCTGGGCCTAGTGGTATAGACCTATGACAAGCTACCAGGGAGGCTGAAATAAGAGATTTATAGGTTTAAAGCCAGTCTAGTGAACTCCTGTAATAGGAAAGCTGAGTATGGAGCTTAGTGGTACAGCTCTTGCCTAGCATACAGCAGACCCTGGGTGTGTCCCCAGGGGGCAAAACAATTAAAAATAATTTCTATTCAAGTGGCAACATAATTGATGAAATAGTACTGGTACATTCTGATGTGTTACTCAGGTCTTGACAGTGTATGTCACATGTTCCCCAGTACATCTTTTTGTTTGGGTTTGATTTTTGTTTCCTTATCAGATAGGGTCTCTTGATGGTTTAGGCTGCCTTTGAACTCATGACAATCCTCTTGCAGGATTACAGGCACGTGCTGCAATACATGGCTCATTACAGCATTTTACAGAATAATTTTACAGAATAATTTCACCTCCCTAAAAATCTCCTATGATGCCAGGCATGGTGGTGCAAGTGTATATTCCCTGCACTCTGGAGGCTAAGGCAGGGGGATTGCCACAAATTCAAAGACCAGCCTGGAATACATAGTGGGTTTAAGGAGAAATACATAGTTGGGCCTTGTCTCAAAAAAAATTATATACTTAAGATTACTATCTCTATAGTTTTGCTTTTTTCTTGGAATGTCATGTTGCTGGAGTCATGCTATATGTAATCTTTTCAGACTGTTTTCACTTACCAACATGCATTTTAAGTTTCTTCTTTGTGTGACTTGATATTTATTTTAACTCCAAAAATTACTCCAGTTTATGGTATATTTGTTTATGCAGTCACCTGTTGAGGGATATCTTGGTTACTTCTAATGTTTTTTTTTTTTTTTTTTTTTTTTTTTTTTTTTTTTTTTTTTTTTTTTTTTTTTTTTTTTTTTTTTTTTTTTTTTTTTTTTTTTTTTTTTTTTTTTTTTTTTTTTTTTTTTTTTTTTTTTTTTTTTTTTTTTTTTTTTTTTTTTTTTTTTTTTTTTTTTTTTTTTTTTTTTTTTTTTTTTTTTTTTTTTTTTTTTT
>PVKA01016351.1:0-48115 GCA_004027165.1 Ctenomys sociabilis | reverse complement strand
GTCAATGGAGTGCCCACTTTTGACAGGTGTAGACAAAGGAAGGGTTGTAGAAAGAAAAAATCATGATGTGTGTGTATAGACAGTACAGTTGGGATAGATAACGCTGTGCTTCTACATAATTCTATGAGAGGCAAGATCTGCACTAATGGTGGTTGGACAGGATATTATGTTGGCTTTTAGTACTATGGTCATCCACTAGATAAATAATTATTGAATTTTTGATATAATTCAGGTATAAAAAAATAAGATAAGTAAGCAACTACACTCTTAATTCACTGATAAGAGATATCTGCTAAAATAATATCTGTAAATATAATATCATGTATGCACCTTGTATAATACCAAAACATTATGAAAACGGTTTGCAGTGTATTAATTCATTGAATCTGTATGGTTAAGGTGTCTTGAAACTGTCTGATTGACATTTGTATTTTAACAAAATAAAAATGAAAAAAGAATGGCAAGAAAATCACACAAAAAAAATAAAACTGCAGTTTAAAATTATGTGCTAAAGTATAATAATGGGTCAAATTCTGTCTGTGAGCTATGATGGTCACTAGGCTGTACTCTTGCAGAATTGTGTGTGTGTGTGTGTGTGTGTGTGTGTGTGTGCATATGTGCACATGTGTTGATGCATGTGTGTAATTAATTCCCTTTCCATTACTCTTCTCTATACGTTTTCCATACTTAACACTCATGGACTGAGATTTTATACTCTGGCTTATTAAACTCACACTTTTCTTATACACCTAATTTCCATTTTAAATTCAAATTATCTGCTTCACCAAGTTTCACTTGGATAAGCTATTTACAATTACGAGAGATTCTAGGAGGTGGTCCCAGCGTCTGTTTTTGAGTGAGTGCAACTTTATAATGAGCATTGAGAAAAAGCATTTCTACGGTTGTGGCCTCTGAATCATTTCTATCATTAAGCTCATCGCATTACAAATTCCTGGGATTTAGCTCTAGATCAACTTAATCCAGTCTCTAAGCTATGAAGGACAATAACTTACATTTTAAAAAACACCGGCTGGCCAGATAGCTCAGTGGGATAAAGCACCTGCTTAGGCAGACTCAGGGACTGTGGTTTGATTCCCTGCATGTTGTGTCATCCCCTCCCCCTGGAAGGACCCTGAGATGGCACACTGAGACTAGGTGTTTAGCTTGTGCCTGTAATCCTAGCGTTTGGGGGGCTGAAATAGGAGAATCACTATGAGTATGAGCTATGTAGTGATACTCTGTAGACCCTGTACTAAATACATTAAAAAAAAAACAAACTTAGTGAACCTGCAGGTCCTCACCATATTCAAGAATTGAAAAACAATACTTTATAATAGCTGGAGAATTGGTGATCTCTATGTTGAAACTCTTTCTTGGGAAGATTAAAGGCAAGAGGAAGGAAGTGGTATCTAATCTATTTGAGGGAATTTTGGAAAGCTGAGCATGAATCCAGTGGTTGTATGGATAACCACTCTTGTATCAATCAGTGCAGATGAATCTCAACTCTATAAGGCAGACTGCCTTTTGAAAGTTTGTGTTCTGTCCACTAATTACTATGTTGGAAAACTGAACCCAATAAGGAAGTGACACAACATAAAATGAAATATTAATTGAGTTGACTAGAATGTAACATGGAGACAAGGGCCAATCTTTGCTAACTCATTATCATATTAGTGGTTTTCATAACATTAATTATTTTAAGAATGATCACTAGAAGATATGGATAGTAGTTTTTCATTTAGAGCTAGAAAATTTTTATTATTCTTTTCATATCTAGGCTTTTATGCTAAGCAGTAGTTGTCATTCTGATACATACATTTGGAATTCCCCTACCCTAGACAAAATGGAGGAAATTTGCAGTACAGCAAATATACTTGAAGAGGCTCAGCGAACTAAAGCACCTGGTTAGGCAAGCTTAGGCAAGCACAGGGACAAAGGTTGGAAACCCAGCGCCACCTGCCATGCCAGCTCTGCTCCTAGGGCTGGCTGAGCCAGCCAGAGACTGGGCATGGTGGTACACGCCTATAATCCAAGAGTGGGGTGGCTTAAAGCAGGAGGATCACTAAGAGTCCAAGCTCCATAGTGAAGCCCTGTATCAAGTAAATAAATAAATAAATAAATAAATAAATAAATAAATAAACTTGAAGATTCACATCAGATCTCACTGACAATTTCTTAGATGCAATCATATTCTAATGTTAACTATTGTTTCAAATATTTAATAAAGTTTACTATGAAATAAAAATCTCTACTTGTTTTTGTTTCTTCATCTTTTTATTTTATGGGAGAAAGATAATGTAAAATTTCATAACAAAAATATAGAATAGCAGCAGTTAATATATTTCATGATGTTGTAGGAGTATAATATATAGGCATAAAAATTATTCCAATCAATATTAGCACAAACCTTCCTTTTCAACAAACTAAAAGATAATATTATAACTGATTGGATTTTATGCCCATCCTTTCCCTTTTTCTCCATCATAGTTTCTTTTTCCTTTTGAACAATTTCTGTGTATTTCACAATATCTATTACACATTTTAGACTTTATTTACTCTTTCTGTTTTTCATACCAGAGACATAATATGTTGTTTACACATGTGAATTGAATTGACTTCATTTAGGAGTATGGTCTCAACTTGTATTCATTTACCTATAAAAGTCTTGAGTTTATATTTCTTTATGGTTCAGTAGTACTTCATTTTATAAAAAGACCAATCTTTTTTATCTATTCTTTGGTTGATGGGCTTTTGGTTTGCTTTCAAGATTTAACTATTACAAATTATATGTGCAATGAACAAATGTACATATATCACTCTGACGCTTTTAATTCTTCTAGGAAGATACCTAGAAGGGCAATATCTGGGTTGATTGGGACTTCTAATTCTAGATTTTTGAGGAATATGCACACTGATTTCCATAGTGGTTGCACCAGTCTGCACTCCCATTAAGAGTGGAGAAACGTTCCTTTTTCCCCACAACCCCTTCAGTATTTGTTATTGGTCTATTTCTTGATTATAGCCATTTCTTTTTTCTGGGGTGAGATGGAATCTCAGTGTTGTTTTAATTTGTATTTTCCATAAGAGCAATGATTTTGAACATTCTTTCATATATTTATTTGTCTTTTGTATTTCTTTCTCTTATAATTGCATATTCATCTCAAGATGCCCATATTTGATTAGGTCTTTGAATTTGGGGGCCTGACTTTTTCAGTTCTTTATATGTTCTAGATGTGTTTTGAGTGACAATTGGCTAAAGTTTTTCCCCATCTGTGTGTTGTCTTTTTACTCTGTTGGTGATTTCTTCTCATGTGCAAAAGCTTCTTAATGAGATTCCAGTTGATTGTTTGAATTATTTCCCCTGCAGTTTCAGTTTTGCTCATGAAGTCTCTGTCTACATGAAGTCTCTGTCTTCAAAATTTTTGCCTACTTTTGGGGCAAGGGAGACAGTTCAGCAATGTAAGCATCTAACTGGCAAGAGCAAGGTTCTGAGTTCGATCCCTGGTGCCAAAAAAAAAAAAAAAAAAAAAAAAAGACTTCTACCTACATTCTATTCTAGCACAATTAATGTTTCTGTTTCAATATTTACATCTTTGGTACAATTTGACTTTATTGTACACTAATGTACGTGGGTCTAGTATTAGGTTTTGGTATGTAGAGTGCCAGTTCATCCAGCACCATTTATTACAGAGGCTAGCTTTCTTCCAGTGAACATGTTTGGCTCCTTGTCAGAGATAATGTGGCTGAATGTGTCTGTAGTTGTATTTGTATCTCGTAATCTGTTCCACCTTCCTCAGGTGTGTTTTGTTGCCAGTGCCATGCTTGTTTTTGAAGTATAATTTCAAGTCATGGATTGTGATCTCCCTTCCCTTCCCTTTGTTGCCCAGAAACATTCCTACTATTCTAGTCTCTGTTTCCAAATGAATTGTAGGACAATGAGCAATAAATATCTTCCCACTTTCTGATCCTCTTTGACCTCTTTTTCTGGAGCACTATTGTTTTCAATCTAGACTGATTCTTACATATTTCATTTTTGGGGCATTATAGTGAAAATTACTGTTTTCCTAATTTTTCTCACAATAAGCTTGTTATTTCTGTACAAGAATGCAATCGTTAATCTGTAAATCTTATTGACTTATTTAAGTTCTATTGCTGGGTCTACACTGATACATAAAGCTTAACCCCAGCAATGCAAATGAGAAGACAATAATGTTTGAAACTGTCACCTCCACCAAATATCACAGAGATTTTGGGATAGCCTAGGAAGGCCAAGAGGAAGATGGTTTTAACAGGAAAATATTAACTACTATTGATAAAAACAAAGCATCTTTCCATTTATTTTGGCTTTCAACAAACTTTGCCTTTTATCTTTTGAATTTCAGAATCACTTCTAAGAATCTAGTTCATCCAAGTCAAGAATTATTTTGAGGTTATATGTTTAAAACCCTGTTTGTATTCTGAAGTAGAAAGCTCCTTAGTATTCACATCTTCACCGATGATAGGTTTTGCTTCTGGCAGGTTTTCTCATGGGAGAAATTAAAGGTAATAAATAATCTCATAGAATGAATATAGTCTAAAGGGCATGTGCTTTGGATTCAGACATACTGGGTCTCAAGTACCAATTTTACAACTTTCTGTCTGAGAGAACTTGTTAAAGACACTTTCCTTGTCTCCATTTCCTTATTTGTCATATAAGTGTTACTATATCTAAGTCATCAATGTTGTGATGAGAATCCAACAATCTGTCTGTAAGGTATCTAATGCAGTATTCGCGAAAGGGTAACACTCCAGAAGTGGCGTGTAACAGAACAAATTTTCAGAGACGAGGAGTTAATGATAGCCCTACCTGTAGTACTGATAACAATATCTTTAATATCAGCCATTTTGCACTTAGTAAATATAAATTATTAATTTTATTCTGATCCTTGTTATTAGTAAATAAAGTGTAGTTAGGATGAACTGATTCTAATATCATGAACTGCATGAATGAGGACCTCTTAGAGTAAATTAACACCAACATTACTTTTAATTATTTTTATTTTTAGCTTTTTAAAGAGAATAGAAAATAGTAAAAAAAATTCCATTAGAAACTATACTGAATTTCACTAAATAAAATAATAGAAATTCCACAATTGTTGTATTATGTATTATTGTGTTCAATTTAGTTACTCAGATTACCAGATATAAGCATGTAAAATTGCTCAAAAAATTAAAAAGGATAGAGAAAAAATATTAAGCATTAACTGCTCTAGAGTGTCTTCCTATAGATTTTGTACTGGCCTTACAGTGGCTGCATAACCCAGTCTGGCCCAAATTTGGAGGGATCTTCCTGTCCTTATCCTCCTCAATGCTGGGATTACAAATATGTGTCACCAAATTTGGGAAAATTTTCCCTTTACATGAAATATATAGCTTCTTTATACTTTAACATAGACCTTAAAATCATAAAATAATTATTCGGGAGAATTTACGGTAAACATATTACATGCCTTTGACTGTTTTGGGAAATTTAGTTGAATTTTCTTTAAATGGAAGAATAGAAGCATTTCTTTTGGTTCTAATCTCAAAGGGATAACACAGAAAGTAAAAAGTAAATGGACAATAATCAAAAGGCAAATATGTTGTTGTATATAAAACTGACAATTTGACATCTGGGTGAAAGGAAGTGGTTCTCAAAGGTTGGATTCTTTAATAGATGAAGTGAAGTACAGGGAAAAGCACCAAGCATATTTCCAGGCTTATGATTTTTGAAAGGTTAATGGCTTGGTGTTTTTGAATTGAACTGAGGTGTTAAAATGACAGAAAGAGAAAATATTCACAAATATTTTATACATTCTAATTTCTCTAATCACATAGGAGAAATCCAACCTTTCTTATTTAATTAAAATTCTTATTATCAATACTGAACCTTGGTAGAAAAATATGAAAGGCCCATACATTGAACTTGCCATACTGAGTCTGTGAATAGCCAAGTAATATTATAACATATTTTACTTTCTAATTTATCAAATAAGTTAGCTTCCAAAGATATAGTATCATTGCCATTTTTCTCTAGGAGAAAAAGTATCAGTGCCTTTGTGATTGCTTTAGAGGAAAGTTTTAATAATCTTATGGTTGGATTACCATTTTCTACTCAGTCAAGGTCTTCCGCATTAAGTAAAAATAGAATACAATTGTTATAAAGAGCAGATGGTATATCTATTAACAGTCAATACATCTTCCTAAACATATGACTGAACAGGTTAACTAAAGGATAAAGTGATGAGAGTTGTAGAGAAAACTGACAGATGTAAAACATTTTCCTTTCTTTTAAAAGACATGTGTTTTAGGAAAATTTATGTATTATAACACTGTGTCTATGAGTTGTTTACCCTCAGGACTCTAAAATTGCTTTAAAAAACCCAGCTTTATTGATACAAAGGATCATGGGGAATGAATTTACCCAAACATGACAGAAGAATGAGATGTCTCTGACTAACTAGGGTGGCAGTGAATAAGGATGTGTATAGGCATTGTATTTAAGAGGAACACATTTTACAAAACTCTGAGAATACCAAAAGAGCCATTGTGATGATTTTTAAAGTAAAAAAAAAATCTGAAAGAAATGGCTTTGAATGACTAAGTTATTATCCTTAATATTCTTCTCTAAATACTCTCATCTTGTATTTTGAAGTCTTAATGCTCCTGGAACTAGTTGTTCTAAAAGAAGCATATTGATGCCAGGCTTTTCTGTTTTATAAGGTATTTATTTGAATTTTCTTTTATAGTAGAATTTGAATTAGTAGAATTTCTCTTGTTTCTGTCCTTCTTCACTTCGGCTGATCATCTATATAGATTAGGTAACAATAATGTTACCAAAGGTGTTATTCTTGATGAAAATACATAAAAAGATGCATAACAAGTGTCCTGAAGTAACAGAAAATTATGGAGAATTTTAAAAATCATATCTTACATGGAAATCATATCAATAATAACAAGATTTTCTCATCAAGACCTATCCTGAAGACTAACTTAAGGTAGAATGAGTAATAAGTTTAAATAACATCTATGTTACTTTCATCACATATGCCTTTTTATAAAATTCTACTCTAAATTCAAAATAATAGCTGAGGCATCTTACCGATTGCTGTAGTTAACACAAACACTTGCTCCACCTTTTTCCCATCATTGTAAAATGCCATATACCAAGGTCCTTGGTCCATATACTCTATGAACCCTGTCTCCTGAAGGGAGGTTAAGATCAGGTTCCGAGGAGAGTGCTGGGTGTCATCAGAGCCTTTGGAGTCCTGCTTGACAAGTTGTTTGCCATCCATGAGCTTTACAAAATCAAACTGGAAGATATACAAATAAAAATATGAATCACAACTTTTACATCTTGATAAATATCTTCTATGTGAATTGACCTATTTCTTATCTTATTGCTTTGGAGGTAGACAAAATGGATTCAAACATTATTAATTATTAAGTCTATTTAAATTAAATCCATATTAATTCTGAAAAAGACACACTACAAGCCATTCAACTTCAGAATATTCTAAATAACTATTCAAAAGAAACTAAGACAGAAAATCTTTAATATTTTACAAAGGAATCTTGGCATTTTACATAAAAGATACCTAAGAACATATATTCTCTTTAAATGTTATTATGACCCCTCTACAAATAAAATATCAGTTTTTAAAATAAATAAATGAACAGTTGAAAATTCAAGAACATTTATCATGTATTCATGTTGCCACGTGTTGGGTAACATGCTTAAAATTTCAAATACTTCCTCTTCTTCTAGTCATTGTGTATACATGGCACATAGTTCTTTAAGTAGTTTTTGTAAAACAGTTTGAATGGTATTCTGATTTCTTATCTAGTCTGACACAGAAGTTGAAGTTTTAACTCTTGGAAAATCTGTGCAAAGGAAAGTAAGACTCAGGTGTTTGATTCTCTTTCTTTCTTTCTTTCTTTCTTTCTTTCTTTCTTTCTTTCTTTCTTTCTTTCTCTCTTTCCTTCTTCTTTCCTTTCATATTATTATTATTATTATTAATTATTATTAATGTATTCAGAACAGGGTCTATGGGGTCTCACTACACAAATCAGTCTCATAGTGCTTCTCCCCTTTCCAGCCCCCTAAGTGCTAGGATCACAGACGTGTGCTACCACACCCAGTCTCAGTTATCCTCTCAGCACTCCCTGGGGGAGGGCCTAGGATGGCATGCTGTGGATCAAACCCTGGTCCTGGCACTTGCCTAAGCAGGTGCTTTAGTCCCCTAAGCCAGCTGGCTGGCCCTTTATTCTTTTTACTATTTCTTGGGTGAATCAGGGATCCAAATGGATTAATGTTGGGAAGGAGTAAATGAAAAGATACAAAGATAGTGAGGTGCCTAAGGTTTTGGGAAGGGTTTTGTAAACAACAGAGGTTTTTAAATGTTGGAATGATTATTAGTAATAGCAAAGAAAAAATTCTAGCATTACAGGAACCAGGCTTTTCTTACTTATGTCCCATCAACTTCTTTTTTGGTATGCATTACTTCACTGGGACAAGAGGAAGGATGTTTGGAACCCATCTAAGGTGTAATGGGACTAAAGTTACGCAAAGTGAAAGGTTGGAAAGCCTAGAGTCACTATATGCCAGAAAGCAGAGGTCACACTTGAAGACTATTTTCTTCAATTCTCCTTTCTGAATTTGATCTAATAAATGCTATTCCTTTCATCTCTGTGCTGTGTTTTAATTAGTTTGAACATGATTATTCTATTTATTTGTCACAAAGATACTTCTGCTCCCAGATAGTGACACCTACAAAATTCTCAAGTCATAACCCCTGATGTATTCTACCCAAAACCCTCAAAAAGAGTTCAAGAAAATACTGATAACATCATATACCTGAGTGTGTGTAGGTGGAATGTTTCTTCTGCCATATATTCCCAGAAGTGAGTCCTTGGCTAACGAAATATTAAACTTCAGATATATGGGATGGTGGATAGTAATCTGGAAACGCCAGAATAAGCCGGGTGGAATGGTTTGCATGACCTGTGCACCAATATCAACTTCTCCGGTGTCAATCGCTCGCCCCTTCTGAAGCACTGGTTTGGGAGATGAGAAAATTGTATATTATCTTAATTTATAAAGCAAGAACATACATAGCAGAACAAATCACACATATTTTTTCTTCCCATCCTCCACAGGTGTCTTTCACAGCTTTTCAAGAATTAGGTATCAACTAAGTAGCTTTCCATGACCAGCCACTATGTCATTCTTTCTCTTAAACTTACTCCTATTGACTCATTCTAAGTCATTTTAACCATTATTTATGAGTTTTGTTCTAGTAGCTGCAAGAAGTACAAAAAATGAGTGAGATACTGTTTTGTTATTGACCATACGTAGATAAAAAAATGACTGAAGAAGTGAGACAAGTGTACAAATAAATGTATTGTTAAGAATATATATATACTCTGGTTGTTCAAAGGGAGGGGGAAAGAATTTCATGAAGGGATAGTCCTCATCTCTACATCATTACATTTTATTTCGCTCTAGTTCTTGTCACTATCTAACACACCATTCATTTTACTTATGTATTTATTGTGCATTGCTTCTTTCTCTGGATAGAATGCAAATTCAGTCTGTAAGGGTGTGGATTGAGGCTGTTTGTTCATTGCATATAGGCAGATGATATATATGATCAATACATATTTATTTTATTACTAAATGATTGAATGACCAAAGTATTATCATGGGACTTGGCACTGAAAATCATCCTTAGAGGAGAAAGAGGGAGGATCAACACTGAGTTCCCGGTTGTAACTTTGGGTGATTTGGACAGTGCGAATAGCAAATATTAGAGACCCAGCAGGAGTTAGCTTGTGAGGGAGGAGGTTGACTGGAAAATCAGAGGTTTTTTATTTATTGTCATCTTTTCTAATTATTTCTCGTCTTCTAGCTTAATATATGTTTCTGGGGAATGCTTTGCTATTTGACAGTGAGGACGGAAGAAATATAACATGAAGAAAGAGAATCAATTTGCCTTAATTTTAAGGAAGGAGGATTACACCTCAGGAGGGAAAGTTCAATTTGGCCTCATTTCAGGCTGCCTTTATATTTTTCAGCCATCAACTCTGTCTCCACATCAAACAGTTTAAAAACACACATGGTCTCTGTCCTTTGTGTTCACCCGCTATAAAATTAACAGCCCATTAAGAAACACACCTGCAGTGACTTTATTCAGAGGCCAATGCTTTGCAGCTTTTAACTCCCTAAAATACCTCCATTATTGCTTTTTTGTGTTAAGGCCAAGAGTAATAACTATTTTAAGAATGTTCACTGTTAACTGTTAATAATAGATTTCAAAAGCAATTTTGAACATAATTTTGAGGAATTGACATTTATAATAAAACACGCCCTTTAAGACAATAAATGACCAACTGACGACCTTTAGTTTTTACTAAAAGTTACTTTTCCCCATGTGATACAGGGCAATTTGGTCTCCAAAGGGTTGATTACACATTAAACTCCTAAGGTTCTGGAACTGACAAATGTCTTCAATGACCATGTTTATGTGCACACTTCTCTTCTTAACTTAAAGTTCATTTTATTCAAATTTCCTCTTCAGTACAGGCTTTTACCAATTGTTAAAATGTATCATTTGGATGTGTAAATTTTATTATAAATCTAAAACAAAAATGACCTAGCATTGACAGATGCTGCTTTGCAGGTACTAAGAAGAGACTTTAGTGAACAGATGCTATCATTTAAAAAAATACAGGATATTGACCTTTGTATATAAGCCTTACTAAATGCTATGCCACCTTCCCTTTCTGCACTTTTTTTTTAGTATCAGGGATCACATTTGGGACTTTCCACTTGCCAGGCAGGTGCTTATGCCAAGGAATTATCTTCGTGGTCCTCTTTCTGCATTTTAGAGCATCTTATATTGTACAATAGGGTTTCTTAAACGTTGTTCACTAAATCATGAGAAATTCATGAATTTGTGTTGTTGGAGTTTCTTCCTCATTAGGATTACCACATACTTAGGACATATATGCATAGTTTATGGCAGTGATTTTAGAAGGAGATTATCTTATCATTTAGACTTAGCATTACACTTAAGCCAAATTAAGGCAATGGAGATGACAATAGGTGAATAAATATTTGGACCATAACAGATAAAAATAGAAAATCACGCTAGTTACAGTGCTTTGGTACTAGAGAAAAAAGCTCAGTTTGCACATGGAATATTTCTCAGCCTCTAACATTTTAGAATTTTATGATCAGAAAGGAAAACCCAGGCTTGGGAGATGGCTCCCAAGAAGTGTTTGACTTGCAAGCACAACGTCCTGAGTTCAATCCCTGGTACTGCAAAACAAAACAAAACAAAACAAAACAAAACAAAACAAAACACAAAAAGGAAAACCTCTCTCTTATAGCAAATTACACCAATAAATCACTTGCTCCTTTTTATCATTTCTCAAAATTAGTTATAAATTAAACTATAATGATTATGAATGCATTTATCACTTCATTGCTTTTTTACCATATCAAAATGTAGAGGAAATTAAAAAGGAGGAATATATGTAGAAAAATAATACAAGATATGAGCTTCGGATTATATTCTGTATTAACATAGGTATGCGAAGTTAATCTGACCAAATTTATCATAACTCTGATCTTTTGTCTACAACTTTTCAAGAGCACAGCACTTATGTATTGTTTTTGTCATATCTGTGCTTCAATTTTCATTTAATCACTTCTTTGTTGAAGCTTATTAAAAGGGCCAGGAAGACCATATGCTCTAGTAGCAGAACAGTTTTCCTTGTACAAATTCAGAATGAAATTCAGAGAACTATGAATCACATCCTACTGTGCAATAATGCAATTACCAGTCTCACAAATATCCACCTATTCAGTTTGAGCTAAGCACTCTCTTTGTATGTTGCAGCACAAGCATCAATTCCTGAGTAGGACGAAAACCAATGACAGATAGGCTGTGTTGAAGGGTTGTGCACTAAGTGAGCTTAGCTTAGTTCAAAAAGAAAAGGTCGGCTGGCCAAATAGCTCAGCGGATTAAAGTGCCTGCAAGCAGGCACAGGCGCCATGGGTTTGATTTTTGGCCCTGCAGTATGGGCCCCATCCCTGGGGCCCCAGCCTGCTGATAGGATAATGAGACAGGATATGGTGGCATTCGCCTATAATCTCAGTTCTTGGGAGGCTGTAAACAGGCAGATCACTACAAGTTCAACCTAGTAGTGAGAAGCTGAACACCCTGTACACCCTTCCCTAAAATACGAAAGAGAGAAAAAGGGCTGGGGAGATAGCTCAGTGGAATAAGGTTTTCCTGGCAAGCGCAAGTGCCTGAGTTCAATCCCTGGATCAAAAAAAAAAAAAAAAAAGAAAAAGAAAAAGAAAAGGTCAAGCTACCTAGAAATTAAAGAAAGAGGCCTGGAACTGTTGGCCCCATTCCTTATTAAGGCTTCATGGACCTAGCTCTAGACATTGTGACTGGTGACAAAATGATTAATAAAAACATTGTCTGTATAAAATCTTGAGTAACTAACTATATTGTGAGCAGATAACTACACTTACTGCAGCTAGACATGCTGTGTTCAGTGATTTTATGCAAAACTCAATCAAACATTAGAAGACACTGTCGTGTGATGCTAGAGTCTAGTATTGCCTTAAGGTGAAAATAACTAGTTTAGTGGCTACCATATTGCCCATCTCAAATGTGTTTGAAAATTCTATAAAATATATCTGTGCTATCTTTTCAAAATAAAAGAAAGAAAAATATACATCAAGGGTATATTTATCCTCCATTTAATCCTATAGCATTTTCACTATATATTTTTTTCACAATTATGAAAAAATACTGGTGTGATCTTTTAGCAGAATTAGTCCTACTGTGTATGTAATGAATTAAGTTACATCTTCTTCGTTGTTTTTCAAATATAATATTAATTTCACAATAGGAAGTCTTTGTAAAATTTAAAATATCAATTCTCGAAGAAAAATTGGCATGTGAAATCAATTTGCAGTTCCTGTGATCAAAAGAGCAAAAGTCTACTTTAATCTATGCACAATCATACAGTGTTTGTTTACATGAACTTTTGAAAAAAAAGAATGTACTCAATTTTCAAGGTTTCGTGGACAGATTATCTGTCAAACATGTTTTTCTATCCATTATATAAACCAAGAGCAGTCAGGATAGAGAAGGGAGAATGAACCTTATACACTGCAGGTACTTTGTAAATACTGTTTGGATTAGTTAATAACATATTTATGTTAATAATTTATTCTGTTGATGGTAATTATGGTACCTTGTTTGTATTTCAGTGCAGGGTTTGGAGGGATAAACTACTGAAACTACATACATACATAGGCCTTAGGGAATTCACTGCGAAAAAATGTTTATAAATAAAATCCCTCTGTCTTACTGACACTGATAATAGATTGCTGACTGTTGAAAAGTCCATAAACTAATCTTACACTAGAGAAATTCATTGTTGTACAAGTGTAAACAATTATGTTAAGACATTATAAGACTTGAGGTTCTACTTCAGAACCATATATAGTGTGTATGATTCTCTTTATCAGAAGAATTTGTTTAAATTTTATTGTAACCACTCCCACAACCCCTAGAAATAGTTTAAACTTCCACAAATTTTATTAGGTCAACTGACCATTAATTATTGTTCACAGGAGTTAGGTTCCAAGAAGGATCCCAGTCTGGGAAATTTATCAAATTAGAAAACTTTACATAAAATAAAAATAAAAGGACTGGGGATGCATTTTAGTGCAAAAGCCCTAGGGTCAATCTCCAGTATGTGAGTTAAAATTAAATTAATTTCTAAATTTAAGATTTTTGTGATTAGATACATAATGCCACACAATGTAATGCTAATTCTAAGAATTTTTTGTATACTGATTATCACTGGCACATGAAGTACCAAACTTCTGGATTTCCTTGTTTAAAATTAGACTTAATATAAAGCAAAATTTTCACCCCATTGTTACATATTTGAAAATTTATGCAGACTCGAGGATGAACATAGGAATAAACTATCACAAAAGAAAGTGTTTATGTGATATATAGAGACTCAAACATGGACATGAAATAAAGAAATCCAAACTTGAAATCAATAAAATAATATCTGGACTGGTTATGTAGTTCAGTGCTAATGTACTTGCCTAGCATGCTTGAAGATATTGGTTTGATCCTCAGCTCAAGAAAAATGTAGCAAAACAGTTGTAAGATTGGAGCACTGAAGCTACAAAACAGTTCTAAAGAAATTAAATAATTCTTAAATAAGTGGAAAGATATTCCATAGTTATGGATCAAAACATTTACAATTGTTCAGATGGAAGTACTTCCTAAATTGATATACAAATTAAAGCAATCCTTATCAATATTTCAACTTTCATTTTGAAGAAATAATTATGTCATGTTGAAATTACATGAAAATGCAAGGAACCCATAATAGATAAAGGAAGCTTTAAAGAAGAGCATATATGCAGACTTCACTCTTCCTTTCTTTTTAAAAAATTTTCACTCCTTTTAATGGGGAAAAAAGATAAAATAGCAATGGGACAGTTTCAAAAGAGGTTAGTAGGACAGTTACAATAATTAATGCATTGCATATTGTTGTCTTCCTAGTAGTTATTAAGAGAACAACATGTAGACATGATATCTTGTCTAAACAATATCTGCACAAACCTTTCTTCTCATTAAACTCAGAGAAAGTAGCTATACATCTATCATATCTTGTACATACATATATAATTTTTCACTATAAAACAGTCCTTTATTTATATCCCACTTTTTATTTTGTTTTGTCAGGGATGAGTGTTTTAATGCTTTTAGAGAAGCTGTATTTGGAGAAGTCTTTAAAGGACCTTTTCATAATTGATGCCGGTCCAAATATTATAGGTAGTTGAATTCAGCAAAATAACCCAATATAGTCCATATAGTCCATAATAGTAGTGAGTTACCAGCACAACTGGCAATCGTCAGAAGTGTTCAAAACTTACTATAAAGCTAATCTTAACAAGACAGTCAATATTGATATTAGGGTAGAAATATAAACCAATGTAATGGAACTGAGAATCCAGAGATGAAACCTCACATCTATGGTCAAATGGTTTTCAAGAATCTTGTCATGATAATTTAATAGGGGAACAATAGCCTTTTAAGAAACCGAGCTGGGACAACTAGATATTTATATAAAAAGAATGAAATCAAAACCTTCTCTCACAACATATATAACAAATTAATGGATCAGACACTTATAATATAAAAATTTCTGATTAAGTCCAGACATGAATTTTTGTGATCTGTATGTGGCAATAGTTTCTTTTTTTTAATTTATTTTTTATTTTATTGAAGTACAAATATCAATCAGATAGTTTTAAGAAACCTTAACAAGACAGATTCAATAAATTAATACATTGCAAACTGTTTTCATAATGTTTTGGTAAATTAATACATTGCAAACTGTTTTCATAATGTTTTGGTACAAGGTACACACATGATATACTTACAGACATTATTATAGCAGATGTCTCTTATCAGTCAATTAAGAGTGTTGCTGCTTACTTATCTTATTTTTTATACCTGAATTATATCAAAAATTCAATAATTATTTTCCTAGTGGATGACCATAGTTCTAGAAGCCGACATAATATCCTGTCCAACCACCATTAGTGCAGATCTTGCCTCTCATAGAATTATGTAGTAGCATAGCGTTATCTATCCCAACTGTACTGTCTATGCACACACATTATGATTTTTTCTTTCTACACCCCTTCCTTTGTCTACACCTGTCAAAGGTGGGCACTCCATTTTCATTCAACTAACTTAGGTGCTTGAACTCCACAACACAATCCAACACAGTCCAGCATTCCACAACAATAGTGAGTTATTCAAAGAAGTTGTCGACCATAGCCATTTACAGCTCAGCTTAATATTACGGTCCCGATTTTTATACTTTTCTGCTGGAGCAAGACTTATATACCAACACATGAACTTTGTATTTCTCATGTGGTCAGTGAAGTCCCCTCAGGGTTTGTCTTGTAGTCCTGCATGTTATTCTCCAGATCCTTTGTCTGTGTCATCCATGTGGATGAGTCACGGCCAATGCTTGACCAGTTTGCTCTCTGTGAGAGCCTGAGAGAAAGTTTTCTCTCCATGTGACTCTCCCCAGGCACACTTTAGAACTTCAATCTCTTTCCTCTGTGGCTCCATAATCTCCTTGTTCAGAAAATTTGGAGCTCAACTGAGTTTCATGATGTTGCAGTACAGGTTCTCCTATGTCCTGAGTCTTCACTGACCTTGAAAGGCTAGGCCCAAAATGTTGACTGGCCTTGTGGCTCTTCTCCAACTCTGACTTGTGAACTTAGGTTGTTAACCATCCAGAAGAAAAGCTGATTAGCATCCTGCAGCATATGTCATTCACTTTAATAGTTTCTTAAGTATAACATCAAAACATAAAAAATGCAAAGAGGTAAATTGAACTTCGTGGAAATTTAAAGCTTTTGTGCTTCAATGGAGACTATCAAGAAAGTAAAAAGACAGGCTGCAGAGATACAACCATTATGGAAAGAAATATGGAGGTTCCCCCAAAACAAAAAATTAACTGTCCAATTTGACCCAGTTATTCCACTCCTAGGCATTTCCCTAAAGAAGGTAAAGGTGTCATATTACAGTGATGTATGCACATCCATGCTTATTTCAAGACATTTCATCAGACCTGAATCTTGGAAAGAGCCTGTATATCCATCAACAGATGAATGCATAAAGAATTTGTGATATTTATACCTAATGGAGTACTACTCTGCTGTAAAGTAGGATAAATTTGAGTCTTTTGTAAGAAAATGGATGCACTGTGATGCCAAAATGTTAAGTGAAATAAGTTAGACAGACAAGCTTAAATAACCATGGTTTCTCTTGTATGAAAAACTTAATATATAAAGTATGGACAAATAAAATAAAATAGTGTTGTAATCCAGCACTATGTATCTAAAAGTATACTTAAGTTAGTACAATTATCTTATATAGTTAATACAATTTAGGCCTATTGATTTGCTTTTTAATTATGTATGTGATAATTAACCTTATAAGGACCTAAAAGATAATTAAATATATATATTTTATTTTTTTGCGGAAATAAGGGTTGATCTCAGGACTCTGTGCTTTCCAGGCAGATGCTTATTCGACTGATCTATCTCCCTGGCCCTATTAAATATATTTCATGCCGGGAAAATACAAGGGGGTAGGGTGAAGGGAAAAAAAGCTTAAAATGTCTTAAGCATATATATCAGTTCTCTACAATGAGTGTAATCAATGCATAATGCAAAGATCTACCAATAAAAGTTAAAAAAGTGAAAACCAAATAGAAAAAAAAAAACTAAGTAAGTATTGTACCCATACTTTTTTTTTTTCAGAACTGGAGATTGAACTCAGGCCCTTGCACTTGCCAGACAAGCATTTGTTCTAGTGAGTTATCTCTCTGGCCCCTAAGTAAATATTGCATATGGGGGTTATATAGAATTTATTAAGAAAACTTAAAACTCCAGCAGATTTCCAAAGCACCTCATTGGCAATACTTGTTATGGTCTGAGGGTTTTATTTTAGTTATTGTAATAGGAGTAACTAGTGTATCAGTGAAGTTTTTATTTATGTGTCAGTGATAACTAGTGATGTTAAATTTCTTTTTTGTTAAGTGGTGAGATGCCTTCAGAAAACCTCGGTTGCACAAAAAGTTAAACAAGATAATCATAAGACTCAGCAATTCTACTACTTGGTATATTCACAAAAGAACAGAAATACAGTGTTCTAATAATGACTTGAACATGGTGTTTATGGCAGTATTGCTCATCTTAGATGAAAGGTGACAGTCTCCAGGTCAATCAGCTGATGGATGGATAAACAAAATGTGAGATACTCATTCAGAGGTGCATTATTCATCTTTGAGAAGATATGTCATTGAAAACATTTAAGTGAAGGAAGTTAGGGCTGAAAGGTTGTCTCTCACATAATTATACTACATGAAATACAAAAATGTGGAAATCTACAGACAGAAAATTAGATAGTGATATTTCAGAATTTAGGGTATGTGGGATATACAATGATGGACACTGCTGTGAGGTTTCTCCTTGCTAAAATAAAAATGTAGAATGAAATAATAGTGATGTTGACAACTCGAAATCATACATATTGAAAATCACTGAGTTGTACATTTTGAATCAATGAATTATATGCAATATAAATTATATCTGAACAAAGCTGTCAATATTATTAAAAAATAAATGGTTTTGATATAATATATGCACAGAAACTATAATGTATGGTCTCAAAAACTCTAATGTGTTTCCAAATGACTATAGAACATCACCTGCTTAATAGAATCTGTACTGAATGCTGGCCAGTATTTTTTATATATGTGAGTGGGAAAACAAGATTCACTATTAAGTATAACTTACATAAAGTGAGATATTGCCATCTATAGATATGTAGGTTCCTAAAATAAGATCATTGAAGACGTAACAATGGTAGCAAGAGGGCTAACTGTAGCTCAATTTATCTAGTGCCCTTATTCTTTAGCCTAGAATATAATTCCTCAGAGGACAGAGCATTCATATCTGTCTAAATTCTTGACATTATTTTCAGAACATTTAGTAAAAATAATTACATGACCATCAACTTGTCACATACTTGAGAAGCAGCTGGTGCACGTGTTAATTCTTATAGATTGCTACACTGCTATAACCTTTAATGTATACATTTCAGCAACTCATGCAGTGTTCAATAATATAAAATTAAAAATTGTCAGTGAAAATATCTTGCAAAAAGTAACAATAACAATAATGACAAAATAGATCATTTTCTCTTTAAAAATAAATGTTAACATTTGTTGAATATTTACTGTGTCTGCTTTTTGAGTTCCTATCTCCTATTTGTAAAATATACAGCATTTATATTCAGTATGTCATAAAATTAGATGTCCTGCTGTCAGTAAGGGTCTTCTGTATACTTCTGCATCCTCTGAAACTGGATCTTTTCCAATCCCCTGTCTTTTTAGGATCCTCAGTCTCTCTGTCCCTACAGTTTTTATTTTATTTTTTTATCTTAAAGTACAAATCTCTCTTTCAAAAAAATAATACAATTGCCTTTTTTTCCCTAGTTATCATACTATTTATATCCTTCTTTTCCTTTTCAAACTGTCTCTGTCTGCTACATCTGTTGCTTCATTATATACTTATCACTTAGACTATTACTACCTGCATTTTCCCCTTACCGTTGTTATACCATTATCCTAAATATGCACTCTTAAATTCACTAAAATTGTTTCTTTTCTTGTTGTCCAAGTACAAATCAAACTATTCCAACACACCAGTCCTCTGTTCTTTTAAGTCTTTAAATACGTATCCATTTAATTTCTATTTCTGCACAACAGTTTGCCTTCTGTGTATGTCTATGTATTTCTTTTATCTTGTGTTTTAAATGTAATGTTTCACTCAAAAAACTCAAGTTCAGAGCATGTTCTGGTAAGAAAGGGAAGATTATTAAGAGCATGACTTGGAAGGGTGTGCTGAAGTCCATGGATGCTCCTTTCTGGCTCCTGATTCTTGGCTATCATGAGATGAACACTTTCCTTTACCATGCTTTTCCACCACTCAATTCTGTTTTTGAACCTTTCTCTCCCCTTTAAACTAGATCCCCTGGAAACTAGGAGCCAAATAAACAATTTCCTTAAGGAGTGGGTGTGGTCACTGTGGCCCAGTGTTTCACAGGAACCTTTTCAAGGGAAAAAGCTGTGCCTTCTGTTACTTTTAGTAACTTTCCACTATACTGAAAATAGCAACAAAAATGAACTATAACTAAAGATCCTGAATTTCTGTATTTGTGAAAACAATTTTTTTATTCTTCTTGCCAGTGATTATTTTAATGGAGGATTTGATGTGGTCAGGTATCATATCTTAGGCAACTCAACTTATTTGCTTTTCTTTTTCTTTTTTTCTGAACAACAGAAAGATGTTCTATGTGCAGTCAAGATACCCCTCTAGGTTATACAATAGAAACAGGAAGAAAAATCCTTCAATACCTAAAGAAAAATAGATAATGCACAAAAATTTCAAAACTAAACTCTTAATGTTGGAAGTATACAATTAATTTTAGAAAGGTGGATACACAGAAGAGATGTGTGATTATTTACAGAATTATGAAAGTAATATACAGAGATAATGCAAACTTACAGATTAAATCATAGAATTCTAAGACTTCTGTTTTACATCCAGATTTTAAATACCTAGAATTAACTTTGATTTCACAACATAGTAGTAAAGGTTTGAATTTCTTCCAAAGGTAATGTAGGTTGAAAGATATAGAAACAGACACTCAGAAGAATCAGATATATGTACAATGATCTGGTTCCTCAAAAAAATCAAGATATTTTTCTAGCAACTTCTAGAGAAGGTCCCCTAGCTTTGGAAGGATTCGTCCAGGAGGATAAATATGTCATGGTTTACGATAACACTTAGTGACCCTGTCAGAAGAGGACTACTAAGCTCAAGGGACCATGAGACAGACCTATTGCTTATTAGCATCAGAGGACTATTAAATATTAGCTAAAAATTCTAAAATAAGGATTAAAATGAAATAAAATTGAAACATTAAACAAATATGACCAAGAAGTTTTAACATAAATTTTTTATACAATAAATAAGTTTGTCTTTTAGCACAGGGTACACTTTCCATAAATCTTTTTTAGAAATCAGTTCTCCAGTATACTGTAGAAAAGCTTTTGTTAAAACTGAAGTATATTGATAAAGTGATTTAATATAGTTGAAAACAAGCTGCAGCACTCTAGCGGGCCCTCTGAAGCCGTGTGTTAGAGAAACATCTTTATAGCATTATAGGAAGTATTTACAGTAATTTGCCATCAATCTTTAAAAATAATAATGTTAAGCTCCCAACAATGTTGTCTTTGTTAGTGTATTACTACTATTTTATTCATGTGGTTTGTTGTACTTATATGAATTATTCCCAATTCTACCACAATGTCCTAGGCTCTGGTATCCTTTAAGTAAAATATACTGCAAATATGGGTTGACTCAAAGGGCAGCTTGAGTGTATTTTAACATTCACATGTCCTATGAAACATTATTGAGGAACCACAGAATTATACTGCTGGATTGTGTTCCATCTGAATGCACAGTGATTAACTCAGTGGGGCTGATGCAGTTCTTTAGTTTGGTACCACAAAATGAAATTTCACCTATGGAGTGAGTATGTGTAATAAGCGTCTAAGAAACTATAAGTAAATTTAAATTTTAACCTGTTATTTAAGGTCCACAATGTCATTTTGAAAATTGGTCCAGTGTGCATGTGCTTCAGGAAAGACAAAACAAAGACCCCCTACTCATCCATATGCCCCAAGACACACTAGGCAAGATCCTTCAAGTAGGCTCTACAACGAAAGGTAGTTGTAGAAGGTACATTTGTGTGAATTTTTCAATTCCTAAGGGTACTTGTGGGTGTATCTTTTGCTTAGAGGAGGACAGTATTTACTGAATAGAAATCTTGGCTGGGAAATTTAAAACTTGCTAGGTATCTGAAGGATGGGACATGCATTTCCACAGTTTGCATTCAGATCTTTAACCAAGATCACTTTTTTTTTTTTTAAAACAAGTGGCCTTGAGAAAAGAGTTTTGTTTGAAAAGGAAAGGAAAGGGAAGGTCCAAAGACGAGTGTTCATCTAACTGCGACGAATAACTATATCCAAATCTGAGCTATGCTTGTAGTTAAATTATGCAAGGCAAGACACTTAACCTTCTTCTGTTTATTTTCAACTACAAAACAGGGGTAACAATAGCTGCCACTGCATAAAACTGTTATGTGGATAAAAGACATTAAAGTATTTTGAAATTGTAAATGCTCTCTAAGTGCTGGTTGTTATTGCCATATGCATGTCAAAAATACTAACTTATAAGGCAAAAAAACTGTGAAATAATTATCTGAATTACAACAGACTTTTCAAAAGTACTTTAACTGGTAAATGTGATTTACAAATTTCAGAAATATACTTTTCAACTACTTTCCTGGAGTATAGGCCTGTTTTATACTGGAATGGTGTAGTTGTTCTTCCCTAAGGCAGAATTAAATTTCAGTAACTCAACATAGAGAGGTGAAAGGTAGACGAGCTCTTCCTATGTATTATTGGCCATTTAGGTTCATTTGCTTGAGTTTGCTTTCTCACTGCAGACCAAATCAGAGGAGGCCACTTACTCTGGAAGAAGATAAATGGATTTGTTCAAAGCTAGCTCAGAGGAAATGCAGGACTCATTTGCCTCTAATCTCACTTTGCAAAGGCGTGTGAAGAGTCTTTTATAGCAAGAAAGAGAGGGAGAAGGTTGAAAGCAATGAAATAAGGGTGTGTTCAGTTTTTTCCATTCCTTTCAAGAACCAGACCTTTCCATCCTTGCCTAAGGAAATGAAATTGGATTTGACCTCCTTGTGTCAGTATTTGTATATTTTGTGCATTCACCTGGGCTGAGACTAGGTGGGGTTTACTATTTAATGAACTATTTCTACTGTAGTTTGGAGAAGCCACCTGCCTCTAAAGAAAAATTAAAAGATCTCACCTTCCAAATTTCATTTTGCTTGTGTACTGATCTTTGTTCCATGTTTTAAAGCCTTTTACTATGAATTAAGAGAATGGGTGGCCTAAAATATAGTTTTATTGCTCAGCACACTAGCTCCTCACCCCTGAGTAGTGTTGAAAGCCAATTCTCTTAATCTTGGATGAAAAACTAGATCCCCAAGAGGTGAAGTCATGTCTGATCCTGGCTGAAGCATCTTCATGGCATTCTATAAACTGTCATATCAATCCACCAAGTATTGTTTACATAGCTGTATATTTCCTAGAAAGTGACCAGGAGGTGTAAGTGTTTTTCAGCTTTGTAGAGATAAATCTTTTAGGATGAATTTCAAAGAAATGCCACTTTTCCTCAAGGCTTGTATTTTGCCAAACCTTAAAGAAGATAAAAGCTGCCTTCACTATTCTTTACTTTTTTCTTCTCTTCCTGGTATTCTCTTCTTGCATCTGATCTACAGGAATTCAGTATTCTTGACTATTCAGGAAAGTTCATCATCATTAAGATAGGTACTGAAATAGTAGACTTTAACTGAGACCTATGGTCTTGGAAAACAATACTGGTTAAGAAATTCCTCTACAGTTTTGTGTTTTGAGAAATGACTTACTGTTACATTCTATCTCTGTCTCTGTGTCTGTCTGTCTGTCTATCTGTCTCTCTCACACACACAGACACTGACACACAGACACACACACAGACACACACACACACACACACACACACCTCCAAACACAATTGCAATGTACCCTCTCCCATATGACTTCATAGATAGAACTCTCCATCCATTCTTTCTCAGAATTCTCACAAGGCTCTTCTATGATTCATGTGTTTACCCTTAAAAAGGCCAGAAACAGACCTTTGTCCTATTGACTGAACCGGCTGAAAGAGGAGACACTGAACCATGGATTTTCCATTCATTGTCTCATAAATAATTAGCTGATTTTCAAATCATTTTTCTCTTGAAGCCAGCTAGACATTGAACTAAACACTGCTGGATAGATGAGACCTTTTCTGATTACAAAATAGTCCTTTGTGTAAATTATCTCACATAGAATGTTTCTATTGGTCTATATTAAAGATGAAGGTAGAACTTCCTCACTGCAATAACCTGAATGCAATCAATTTCCTTACATATTCAGCTTTTGTCTTTGATAGTTTCTGACAGCGAAATTTTTTTAAAAAACTTTTTATTTATTTATGCATTTGGTACAGTGCATAAATAAATCTCTCAGTGCAACTTGGACTTGAAGTGAACCTCTTGTCTCAGCATCCCCAGTGCTTTGATTATACGCATGCACCACTGTGCCTGGTTTCAGTGACTTGTGGGCCAGCACAGCATGAGACACTTGGATCAAACCCGGGTACTTGTGTTGGCCAGGCAGGTCCTTAGACAGCCGAACTATCTCCCCAACTCCTGACTGGGAGCTTTTTAAGAAATACATTATATACATATATATATATATTTTTTCAGTCAAACACTGGGATTACAGGGGTACACCACCATACCCAGTCTCAATCACCTTTTAAAAAGTAGTTATTACATAATATTTCAGTTTTTAAAAATATTTAATTTTTTTTAATGTTACATAATATTTCATAGTTTAATGAAAAGAGTTAAGACTACTTCGATTTTGTTTTGTTTTGTGGTACTGGGGATTCAACTCAGGACCTTGCACAATAAGGCAAGCGCTTATTCTACTGAGCTATCCCCCCAGCCCAGTCCCCTTTTTTTGTGCAAGACTACTTTGTAAGCTTCAAAGTTAGTCAGGGGCTGTGTTAGTACATACTATGTCTTTAATTCTTTTAGTGTTCATGAATGATGAGAACTTTGTTTTGTTGTCAAATTAGTAGATCCAACTTGTGATTATGATTATTCTTTAAATTCTTACAGCATTATTAAAAGTTTTGGCATACTAAGTGCTTATAATAAGATACATCTTCATCTTTTCCTTCCATTTAGATAACTAAGTAGTGAGAAATTTCTATCTACTAAAGAGAGAGAGAGGAGAGAGTTAATAAGGAACCAATAAATAGAATTTGATTTTTAAAAATTCCATTCTTAGTACCCGTCACATGTTGATGGTAACAATTTATAACTAATAGCTGTTAATTGGTAAATAAACACAGCCCATCCCTTACTGCTCTGTGAGATAGGCATCATCATCCCCAGTCCAGGAATGATGGGATGCAGTTCAGAGGTGATAAGTGATGTTCCCTACTTCCAGAGCAAATATGGTGCAGAACTCAAACTCAAGTTCAGCTCTGTAGAATTACAGTTCCCAAGTTTCTTAAGCATTCTCATTTCCTCATTCAAGGGATGGGAAGCCGGGCGTGGTGGCACAGGCCTGTAATCCCAGCACTCGGGAGGCTGAGGCAGGAGGATTGTTGTGAGTTCGAGACCAGCCTGAGCTACAAAGTGAGCTAAGGCCAGCCTGAACTGCATAGTGACACCCTGTCTTAAAAAGATTAAAAAAAAAAAAGGGATGGGAACTGTTATGGTTTGGATGTAGTTCCAAAGCCTTATGCACTCATAGGTGGAGGTGGCTGGATCTAAGGTGTATAGAAATAAACCAAGGGTATGTGATAACTAAATTATTCTCTTTGCTGGTGTAGCATATTTCTTGGTGTGGATAATGGCAAGACCTACCCTAGGGACTCATGCAAGGGTAGTCACCCAGCCCATACTCTTGGATCCATCATATTTTCTGTTCTGATATGGTAGGAACCTCATCTTTGTTGTTCACCATCACATCTCTGATGTTTGGCCCTAAAACACCAATATGTAAGACATGATGAGTGGACTCCTTAGTTTCTAATAATGTACTCATGGAGAGGTAAATATGTGAGCTGGTGTTACAGTTTGTGTCTATTTGTCCCCTAAAGCCTCACATACTCATTGGTGTGATTTCTAGAGTTTATGATTAATTCATGATCTAATACAGTGGATTATGGGTATGAGGGATACATCCATACTGGGGTGGGCAATATGCACACACTATAAGGGAAAGAGCTTTGGTAGCTTTTTCCACTGCAAGTGAACTGCTGCCATCTTCCATGTGCTACTCTGCCTTAGAGACAGCCTAGTGTGGACTGAAGCCTTCACAAACTGTGAGTTAAATAAATCTTTCCTTCCTTTAAAAATAAACATAGCCTAAGATTTATGGAGAGCAAACATGATACACCAACACAGCTATTTTCCATATAAAAACTGATAACACGATAAAAGTAGGTTTTGCAGTAGCTAATGGAATGTTAATGAATTTCAAAAAACTCAAGGTAATTTTCCAGTATTTTGAACTAATAATAATTATTACCAGATTCATCAGGTGTCCACACCTGTAATCCCAGCACTCTGGAGGTTGAGGATCATTTAGAGATCGACACCTTCTTGGGCTATGAAGTGAGCTCAAGGCTAGCTTGAACTACATAGAGGGATCCTATCTTAAAATGACAAAAATGAAAATTACTCCTAGATTTAACCATGCGCTATGGTCTGATATAGATGCTTAATATGAAACATCTAACTTATTCCTCACTACACCCATACCACACAGTTACTATTATTGTCATCTTGCTACAGACAAGGACATTGGTTCAGTGACCATGTGTTAATTACCAAAGGTTGTAGAAATAGTAAATGACACAATAAGCATTCAAAACCAACTGATTCCAAAACCGAGGCATCTAACCACCATGCTACAATGCCTAATCCTGTAGGTCAGTAAAGAAAATAGCATGGAAAGTATAATTTGGTTGCTAGTTTCATATTTTAGGGCATACAATATAAAAAATAGTAGAACTATACTTATAGGATTTGTGTTGTCTAGTAAAACATAAAAGTAATCAGCTGGCCACTTGAAAATAACCTTGTATTTTATATACATCATCTGAAGGGTTTAGTTTAGTACACATATCACATTATATAACCAAGTATTTTTACCTGTTAAATAATAGGCAAGTAAAGACATAATATAGCAGGACAATGAAGTACAGTTATAAGTAAGGCTATGTTCAGGCTTCCATAAAAAGTCAACTCAAGGTAACAACTTGTATATATGGCATTAAGTCATAAAGATTGTTCCTAATAAGGTATTAAACTAAGATCAGTTTGATCTGTTTAATAATTGAGCAGAAACATAAAAACATTTTTATTTATAAAACTTGTCACAACACTTTAAAACAGTTTACCGCAATTTCTACAAAATCTATCATGAATAGATTCTCAGCTTCAATTTCACTATGTAAAAATTCTTTTGTCATCTTCATATACACCTCACTTGTAAATTTCAGTGTACAGTTTGTCCTTGAACGGTGTGGAGGTTAAGATCACTGACCTCTGCAGAGCTGAAAATATCCATGTATAGTTTATGACTTTCCCTCAAACTTAAATGCTAATAGTCTACCATAGACTATAATTCTTACTGATAAAAAGAAATTTGATTAGCCTATATTTTGTATGTTAGATATATTAAAAAGCATAAAAGCAAGGTTATCAAGAGATTGCTTTTTACTCTGAAATATAACTTCCCGGAAAGACCACAGCTCACATGGTGATGCTCAGTGCCATATGGTATTGCAGGTGGTTACTTGCACCACTTGAACTCATGGCATTAGGTACAGGAGGTAGCCGTGATGCTATTACAACAGTACAGTATACATTAAAGCTCATTTTGTGTGACTATGATTTAATTCTACATCTTTACATTTGTTTACATTTTTCTTGGCAACAAATGGTGCTAAGTATTATTTGCAAGTGTTTGCATTCAGTTTAATAAATTTTCTTTTTATAATAGATTTGTGTATATTCTATGATAGTAAATGATAAGTAGACTGTTATTTCCACATATATTCTGCATTAATAAAATACTTAATTTTTGTAATTTTGAAAGAAGTCTAGGCTACATGGTTTGTCTGTGATATTTCCAAATTGTTAAAAATCCTAAATTGAGCATGATATTGCACACCTGTAATCCCAGCATTGGGGAGAAGCTGAGTCAGGAGGATCATTGCAAGTCCAAGATGAGCATGGGCTACAAAGTGAGTTCAAAGCCAGCCTGAACTGCATAGTGAGATCCTGTCTCAAAAAGAAAAGTCTTCAAAAAATTTGCAGTATAAGTGAAGCCTCATTGTTGAAACAGATGTTCAGAGATGAGGCTTTGGAATCACTTCACAAATTTCAAGTTCTGTGACCTTTGTGCTAATTACTGTGCCTCTGTTCTTCATTTGGAAAATGGGGGCTACGTCTCTCTCATGATATAATTGATATAAAGTGTCTAGAACAATTTTTGGCACATGGTAATTGCTTAACAAAGTTTAGTCATTATCAACCTACTGTATGAAAAGGAATCATAAATTGAATTAGAATACAAAATTAAATATACTCTGATGGCAACTATATAATGACCATTTGCTTGCAGCATTTTCATTTTTATTATACATTACAAGTATAAATTAAAAAAATACTCTCAAAGAGATATTTCTGATTTTCACCATAAGTGAAAGAAACCCCTCGAAAGATGATATAAATAGTAACTTCAGATATAAAGGGATCAAACAGTAAGAGAAAGGGGAAAGGGAGAAAAAGCAGGTAAGGGAGAATAGAAAGAAAACTATGACTGTATTGAGACCCCTTATTCTGTCACCTTGGACCCCTCCACTTTCCTCTGCTTCTGCCAGAGGTAGCAATGAAACTACTGGGAAAGGTTAGTCCAGGCTAGAAATATGTATTTTAAAATGAGATATAAAGGAAACTGCATCAGGAATTGAAAACATGAACGAAACTATTATCTTTTTCTGGTCCCTAGGCATTTTTTGTTGAAGCATGGATCAAAGCAAAGTCACTTCTGTAAAAGCAAAGAGCAAAGAATTGAAACCCTAAAACAGTCCCCTAAAGGGCATTAAATACCCAGGTAAAGAGTATCAATTGAAACAACTATAAAATGACATAGTATCATATTTGCAACCAATGAAGCAAAATATATCTTAGTGTCATATGAAATTGTAACCTGCTTGAGCATAAGTTATTTATTTCTTCATTCATTCTTGATCTAAAAATACCTAAAATAGTGCTAAGTATATGTGTTCTTAATTCTGTACTTTTCAAATTTGCTTCCTGAAATTTTTACATGACTGCTATCAAATCCTATTTTACAGGAAGTCATAAAACAAGTGTCCAGCTATTTTCAGTGCTTGCATATTAAGACCACAACAGCATGAATTTGAAGTTTAGGGTGTTGTTTTTGTGACATTTATAATAAGCAACTCAAAAAGTTCAGGCTCATGTTAGTTAAATTTGCTATTCAGATCTCAGAGTGATTTTTCCTTACCCCAACAAGGAAAAATTAATGTTCCATAAGTAGAAAAATTGATATTCTCCTGGTTTGACAAAACCATTCACCCTTAAATTAAGCACAAAAATCTTTTCTATTATAAGAAGAAATTTCTGTATACCCTTGGTAAATGGTTATATATAAGTGCTGGACATGGACACAGAGAATTTAATCAAAATCCCATGTAGCTTCAGGGTAGTTTTATGCACAATACAATTTCTATTGTATTGAAAGTTTCTTTCTGCAAATATTTATCTATTTTTAAAATTGCCACAACTATGGAAAGTTTAATAGCTTTGTACTGCAGGAATTGGGGAAAAGGAAAATTTGCTTTCAGAAAGCATTTATGTGTATTTATTCTGTTCACATAGAGTACTTCTTGCAAGTGATCATGAAATTTAATGAGAAGTGAAACCACCCCAGATATGGTCTAAATGACAAAATCAGAAGAAAATTCATCAATAATCAATCAATAATTTTGATCATCGTACCTTTTTTCTCTGATTTGTCAGAAACTTTTCCTCCAATTGGAGAGTAAGTAGTATCCATGGACTCGGTCCCTCTGTCCCCTTTGCTAATGCCATTTTCATACAGCTGTCCTTCAACTGGTTGCAGTTGCCAAGTCAGGCCAAACAAATGTACTGCTGCAAGGAAAGAAGTCATATATTAACTTATTCAGACCCTGTAAGAAGACCTTCTACACCCATTTACACCTAAAATGTCCAAGATGAGCTAGTTGCCTTTTAGTTAGGATAAGCAAATAGGACTTCATATCTATATGTATAATACCTATAGTTATTTTGTCAAGTAACTTTTGTAAAATGTTTTGAGGCTAAAAGTTTCCTAGTTGATAGTATTAAAAATTAGAAAGTAGTTAAGCAATTATAATGAAAATGAAGGAATGACTCATTCCTTTCCATTTCCATTAGGCATGTCAATTAGATTTGTATGTGAAACTACTTTAGAGAAAAATGACAGCCTATCATGGGACCATGAAGACTTGTCTCTGGCAAATGTTTCCATGAATTTATAGAATGCATGGGGTCCTACAATAGATTCAATAGATGTTGACATCTAGATATCTACTAGTGTGGTATTTGTCAGTATTACAAGTGTAATATAACTCCTGCATGATTTTATGCAGTAGAATTTACATGAGATAGGTTCAAATTTCTACTAGTTAATTAAAAAGTACATAGTGTAGGTCAATATGTAGGGAAATGATCACACATTGATAATGAGAATATGAAAATACAGTAATATTTTCAGAGGGAAACATGGTACCATTGATTAAAAACCCAAAGTTGTTTATGCTCTAAGCCAGCAGCTTAACTTTTATGAATTAACTATATTATTGCAACCAATTACAAGACAGTGCATTATGTTATTCAAAAAATACAAGTTATGATCAATTTAAATATTCATCAAGAAGCGGTAAATTATATAAGTGGTAATATCATAAATAATATGTGATTATGTAGTTATCAAATTCTTGTTGCCGAAGACCATTCAGTGGAATAGGAAATAATCATTATACATTAAATAAAAATATCAGGTTCCAAAAACAGTATAAATAGACGGATCTGGAGTGTGTGTGTGTGTGTGTGTGTGTGTGTGTGTGTGTGTGTGTGTTTATGTCTGTAGAAATAATGTGCTGGGAACATATATAATAGCATTTTAATAATATGGAGAACTTTTACAGGGTTTTCATCTTATTCTTTATGATTTCTACATTTTTCTTATTTTTTGTAAATACACATGTATGATGTTTGCCATCTGGAAAGAAGTTTTCATTTTAAAGAAATTCTTTAAAGAAATAATAAGTTAAATTTGACTGGTTTGATCAAAGATACTTTTATGAGGAAATAAGATTAAAGATAGACTTTGAAGGATGTGCAGGACTTTGATGGATGATAGCAATGGGTGGGGAGAATAGGCAGGCTGAGCAAAATATCATTTTGTAAAGTACAGGATATTTTTGATGCAAAGGAATTTTCTACAGTTCATTGGAATTTAGTTATATGTAGGTGGTAGTGGAAGATAAGGCCAGAAGCGTTAGGGCTATATTCTAGAGGACGTTGAATACCACACTTGGACATTTAGATTTAATTTATTAATCAGCAGATATACATTTGTACTTTCTGAACAGATGAGTAAGACCCAGCCCAAGCTCAGGCCTGGCAAGTCTGTGGGAGAGCTTCCACACTCCCCTGTGCCCACTGGACCCCTCTGGATCCAGCCCAAGCCCAGGACCAGTGTGTGTGGGAGAGCTTCCACGACTCCCCTTGCCAGCTGGATCCCTCTGGACTCAGCCCAGGCCCACTTGTCAGTGAGTCCTTTAGTCCTATTCTCTGGACCCCTCCAGAGCCAGTCCAGGCCTGCAATACAGGCCTGGGGTGAAAGTCTTCGGCTGCAGTCCCTGCAGAGAGGCTAGGAGCCAGAACCACCCAGCTAATCCAGGAGCAGAACATCTTGCCAGAGGGGTACAACTGGTTCATTTTCAAGGGCTACAACAGGAAGAAGCTGAGCACAGTAGCCAGACCCAAGCCAGGCACAAGTGGATGAATGCAAATTTTGTAGATCTGTACCTGGATTTCAGATGAGTGAAATAATGACATTTTTCTTCAAGAACGTTAAATACATAGCAATGACAGTTAGGGAAGACTTCTAAGCAAATAGAAACTGCCATTAGGATTCCTTTTGTAGAAAGTGTGTGAATAGATTGGAAGCCCAGAGAAAAATCAGAGAAACCAACTGAGTTGATACTCCAGTAATGTAAGTGAGAAATAATCAGTGGCTCCATTATGGACATGTCATAGGAATCTCAATTAGTTGCAGTGAGGAGATCAGGAAAGTAGATACTTTAAGGAGAATTTGTCCAGATGACAGGCCAGGATTTGACAACAAATCCTATGTGTGTTCATCATGTGTTTGCATGTGTTTATATTTCTTGTATCTATGTAGGTGTTTTAGGTGAGGACATTTAACTAATTGAGGAAAAAGGAGGAATTCAGCAATTAGTACAATACATCAGTGATTGATGAATAGTAGAAATATGAAATATTTAGGGGTTGCTTCACTTGGTTGACAAATAATTGGTATTAGATATGTGTTTTATTGAATTAATAACAAGTTGAATACATGGTTCGATTGGAGATTCAAAGAATGCAATTAACTCTGCTTTGGAGATTCTGAGTTCCAGAGACTATGCAAACGGTAACGACAACAACAGGAGATTTGAATTTATAGATTTAAAGGGAGTGTAATATTACAAAGTCACATATATACAAAGGTGAAGTTGAAATTGTGAGAATGAATGAGACCACCAAAGGGAGGGAATATTATAAAACAACAGTGCCAATGGCAGAAGTAGGCCACACTTCTCATTTGCTTTCTTTCAAAAAATGTGCTTAAAAATATTTTATTTACTTATTTATTTATTTGGCACAGGGTATCTTTATGCAGCTCGGACTCTTCAATATTTCCCCTGCCCCTCACTTGTTTTCTCATTATATTTTTCAGTATAACTAAATCTGACGAAAAGGAAAACGTGAGAGAAAATTTCTATGAGCTACTTCATATTTGTTGCATTCCTAGGAAGACTAAAGGGGGCTAATCTTTGCATCTAACTGTCACATACAGTACAATAAATGATTTAATGACAGAATGGAGAAGTTAGCCAGCTAGCCTCATTAAAAACCAATTATTCAAGCCTGGGGAGATAGCTCAGTGGTCTAAGCACCTGCCTTGCGAGTGCAAAGTTCCAAGTTTGATTCCCAGTACCATATGCCTTACTGGTCCTGGAACTGTGGGTGTGCCCTGCTGGCTCCTGAGACCAGGCAGGGTGGCACACAACTGTAATCCCAGCACAGGGTAGGCTGAGACAAGAGGATCACTATGAGTCTGAGCTGTATAGTGAGGACCTGTAATAAATAAATAAATAAAAATTTTATAAAAACAGTTGGAGCTAAAAAGATTTCTAGCACAGACTTTCTAATTTGTCTTTTACCTTTTAAGCATGAATTCTTTTCTAACTGTTTCTTAGGATTAAAGCCAGTTTTGCTTGATCAGTTTCTCTTGTGATTATTGAAACAATAGAAATCAAAACTAGTTTCCCTGAGTAATGGTGTGGTGTGTTAATAAAAATGTATTACTGCCATTACTGAGATGTGTTTGCCAAATGACTCCAAGTTTGGTTTACAAATTCATCTTCAGGAAATGTGTTTATCAGTGTTATAGAAAATTTGATCTATTCTGGCCCCCACATTACTCAAATATTATGTATATTACCAAGGAAACTGAAAACGTGTTTCATTGCTTTCGTTCAATTACTTTTGTGAAATTAGATGGGTTGCATGGAGCAAAAGGCATAGTAGTTTTCATTTTGAAGGCCAAAAAGACTATTTTATATATTGTAAGTTAAGCCAGTTTCCTAAGGGTACCAGAAATGAGAGAAAAATGCATGTGGTGAGAGACTGACTTTAGAATGCATAAAGTACAAATTAATTTTCACCATAGAAAGAAATGGATGGCTTCCAGCCAATCAAGCCAGGTAAAGAGGTATGGGCACATTTCCTTCCACACTTTGTGAGAGCAGTGAGGTTTTATAATTTTTAAATTTCCTATGTCTTTTCTGGGGAGCAAGCTGTTTGACTGTATGTTTGCATGAATGCATAATGAAAGCTAATTACTTGCTGTGGATCAAGGTTGTCATGGCAAGGCTACTTGCTTTTTCTCTCTTCTAAATTCAACTTCCATATGCTGAATTGTGAAAGGAAGCCAACAGTACATTTATGTTCAGGGTAGACTGCAGTCACCAAACACCTATCTAGTATTGAGTTTCATTAGAAACATTTAATAGTTTGTCTAAAACTGACCCAATAAATAAAAATATTTTGAACTATGAATTCACCATTACAAAGATATATTAATACATCTCATAGGGGGCCACGGAGATGACTCAGTGGAATACATCTCCTATGGGGATTATTTATTAATTTATTCAACAAGTATTTTCAAAGCACTCATCAAGAATATTGTAAATGTTGGAAAATAGGCAAAGGAAATGTTAAAAATGTTTAACAGTCAGGATAGTCTAGGCACAGTTCAACTAAAGTCATTATTGTACGGAAACCAACACCATGACCTAATTCACACACCCTGTTTATCTGTCAGCTTTGGACAGAAGATAGAGATACAGCACCTTCTTAAACTTCTAGGAATAACCATTCAGAATCACACTAGTTAGGTCACTCTCTGAAAATCAAGTATGGGCAGCATTAGTCAATTGGTCAGAATTAAATATATAAGTGGTAACAAATAGGGCAATGTTAACTTATATTCGAATACTAATTCAACAGATATTTTTGAAGTCTCAATTTCTGTCAGGATTTTTTATAGTTTGATGAAGTTAGATCAACAGAAAACAGTCTGTACCTTCTCAGAGAGCAAATCCATTAAGACAGGCAAAGAAAGGTCAAAATAGAATATAAATGCTATAGAGACTTAAAAAAACAAAGTATGATATCTTTTCAGGCAGTTATAAGTGCTATGAAGAAAAAAATAAATTAGCGGTGAAGAAAGGCCTCTAAGAAGAGTCAATATTTGAACCAAAATTAAAAAGATACGAAGCCATATCGATGCCTAGTGGAAGAACCTCCCTGGCAGAGGAAACGGAAATTACAAAATGTCCTGAGGTCTTACTCTGAGTATATGGAGAGCACTAAGAAGCCTAGTGTGGTTTCAATCAATAAGGCAAAAAGGCGTGGAAGAACTCATATACATTAGGATGGGAAGGGCATGCGTGTTATCTCAGTGCCCTCAAATCCCCTTCACAAACTGCCTATCAATAAACAAGAAGTAAATAGAAAGTAATAAAACTGCAACTACATATTTCAGAACACAGACCTCCAAATGAGAGTCACTATTTTAAGTAGATACATAGAAGTACTGTAAGTGAGGCCAAAGTTACTGTTCTTAAGTACATATAAAAATATGCATACAAAACAAATAGGTACACTAGCCATCTCTCAGAGAGTGTTGGTCCCATTATTTACACTTCACTGAAATAAAACGGCTGGACAGAATATAGGTAGGCCCGGCCCAGGAAGATGGCTCAGTGGAATAAGTGCTTCCCTGGCAGCGCAAGGGCCTGAGTTCAATCCCTGGTTCCAAAGGGAGGAAAAAAAAAGATGTCTGCTTTTTTGGACAACCACTAGGAAAATAAAAAGGTAGAAAGTATTAATTATTGAATCTTTGATGTAATTCAGGTATAAAAAATAAGACACGCAAAGAGCTACACTCTCTTTATGTACTGATAAAAGACATACACTATAATAATGTCTGTAAGTATAATATTATGTATGCACCTTCTATGATACCAAAACATTATGAAAACAGTTTGCAATGTATTAATTTATCAAATCCATCTTGTCAAGGTATCTTAAAACTGTCTCATTGATATTTGTACTTCAATAAAACAAAAATAAAAATAAAGATCAAATGATGTAAAAATAATTAATAAAATAAAAAAAAGAATATAGGAAGGCTTATTTGCATATTCCAACCTTGATGTCTTTTCAGCTGATTAAGAATGGCAGGCCCTAACGGTCTTTTAGCAAATGTCCCTTGATGCTGAGCCCTGTGCATTTCATAATTATTACCCATTTTGTTTTATCAAATTGTAAAGTGCTGTGCTCTGAAATTATAAATTCATCACAAAATCAAAGTAACAAATGAATTAGCTCGAGGTTCTCAGTTGCCAACGTGAATTGAGTGTCTTGGATCTCAAGGCAGGCTGGTTCCATGAGCAGAAGCTCTTCTACAGGAACCACACCTCTCTGCAGTTAATAGCTGTGCATCTTCTGCTATGACATTGGATTCTGGCTGTTCTAAGTAACTTTTATAATCAGTAACATTTCTCCATTCCACTCCCAGTAATGAGCTAGATATTCTTTTATAAGAAGGGATAGAAATGCTTCACAGGCAGATGTCAAAAACGCAACCTGAATGACTCAGCATTGTGCTGTCCTGTAGAATACTTGCTTATTGGGTCTGACTCTGAGCATTTGTAATTTTGTAGTCATAAGCAAAGACCGAATTAAAGAAATAATGTGAAGTGTCATGTGAATAATTTTATAATATTTACATTTTAAAATGATACTATTTTGGATAAAATAGATTACACATATATCAAAATTAATTTCACCTAATTTTTTAAATTTTTAACACTAAAAATCTTATATTATTTTTCTATTGAATAGTGATAGACTCAGTTATCTAGAATACTTCACAAAGAGCGATGCTGTTTCTCTATTAGTGTTCTATCATAAACTGTATCAAAAGCTATTGAAAATATCTATTTATATATGTACTTCATTTATTATCAAGCATTTAGAGGGCAAGTATCATGTTTTCTTTTTGTCTCTGATACTTGTATTTAACTCAGGATTTGTTTATTAGAAATTATTCTATTTCTACATTGCTGCTAAGAACATATTATAGTACAGTGGCTTTGGAAGGCAATTTGAATATGTATCACAAAATTAGTAATATTCCCTATCTAACTAATTCTATTTCTAGGAGTCTATATTAAATAAATAAACATATATTTGCAAGAAAGGATTGCATAAAGAAATATATTGTTTGTTTTGGGGATATATAATTTTGCTCATATATAAAATTGCTAGAACAACTAACATATCTATGAACTTGAAAGGTTTGTGTTTATTTTGTGAGCTCTTATGTGAATTTAATTAAAACATTATGTAATGTCTACAGTCACAGAAACATCACATGATATCTCACTGATATGTACTTATTTGTTGTTATGTATTCGGTAAAATAAACTTAAAATTACTGGAAAAATGAGAAATCCTATGTGAAAATTAAAATGATGAAAACTGTGAAGCTTCTAGGTCGAAAACTAAGAGGTGGTTGCAAACAACTGCGGTATGGAATCTTAGAGAAGATATTGGAGTGGAAAAGAAACTGAAAAAACATGAGAAATTTGAATTAATCTCTGAATTCACAGTACCATTCCAATGTTCATTTATTTTTTTTTCTTTTTAGTGATTTTACTATGATTATATAAGATGTTAACATTCACAGAAGCTCAGTGACAGGTATAGTGGAATTCTGTGCTACATTTGCATCTTATCTGTAGGTCTAGAATTACTTCAAAAGAAAAAGCCAGAAAGAGAGGTAAATAGAGAGTTCTAGAGATATACTAGGACCAACTTAAAAGAGGCAAATGTGTTTTCCCCAAATTCACCCTTAATGACTTCATGATGCCGGCTGAAATTGGCTACAGTGGGTGTGTTTATATTCCTGGCAGCAACTGTTGCAAATCAGAGAGGGCATAGTTGCCAGAAATCTGGCTGTTTAACAACGCACACTGATTGACCTTTGTAGATTGGCATGGAAAGAGATTAGTGGGAAAGAGGCTGTAGTACAATGAATACACTAAGATTCTGTATAAGTTGAAAGTATGTATCTATGTATAAGGGGTGTGCTAGACTATGGAGTGGGGATCTGGGGTAACTGAAGCAATGTTGTAACTTTTTCATATTGGTAGACACTTTTCAAATGAAAATATATTCATGTGTTATGTCATGTAAAACTTAAACTCCTCTCTTATTATTTCTCCTGTCTATAATAGAGGCTTCTGAGCATTTTTAATCATCAGAACCATCTAGCAACTAAAATTTTTAAACAGATAAAACAGAGCTCTGATTTTTTATTTAGAGAAAACAGACCTCTTTTTTTTTTTTGGCAGAGCCAGGGATTGAACTCAGGTCCTTGTGCTTGCCAGGGAAGTGCTTATTCCACTAAGCCATCTCCCTGGTCCCCTAACTGAACTCTTTTGATTAGAAGAGATTGTGGCTCCAAACTAACTGCCCCCAAACACTGCAAGAATGCAGTTTGAAATCTTGTGGCCTAAGAATCATCCTCAACATATCTAAATAAGGAAAACCAAAGTGCTGGGAACAATTCTTTTAGTAATTTAAACTCAACAAACTGTACGTACAGTGCTAGTTTCAAGAGGTAAGATTACCTGTTTCTTTCAGTGTTTTTAGAACTTTCTTACAGATGATATTTGTATTCATTTAACAACAAAGTATATAGGGCTTTGGAAAGAAATATACAAGGGAATCTTGAAATTGCAAAAACTTAAAGGCAAATACACTTATTTATTGTCTAATTCTATAATTAAATCTATTTGGAAATTTTGAAATTTGCCTTAAAAATTAAGTCTGATTAATATTTGATGTTACAACTTTCAAATCATGCTAAATTAAAATGATATGGTATTTTAAAATATTTTCTCCTGTTTCGTTGGCATTTTTCTCGTGCCAGTTCCCTTACATACGGAACTGTTGCAAATCAGAGGGCGCAGTTGCATTCAGGCTATGAAATGCCACAGCTTTTGCGCTTCACTTCCAAAATTTGTCAAGGGTACAGAATGCCTGCGTGCTCCAGTCCTCTTCCTAAAAACCACAGCAGCATGTTCCTTTAATGATTTCTGGATTTCAATTAAGTTCTGACGGGAAACAGTCTCACCAGACTGATACTTCTGTGGGCATCATATGATACCAGGAGCTCCTGCAATGAGTATCACTGCAAATATAAGTGCTGGTTGAATTAAATGTAGTGACTTCAACCGTTACAGAAGCCAAGTTGTCATTTCATATTAAAATAAATTCCGCTTTTATTATATTAAAAGTTACACTGCTATGTAACTGAGTTATAGCCTTTTGATAAATTACCTTCACATCTCAGTTTTATTCTGGCACTGTCTAGATTATATGCAGGACTAAAAACCATTAGTTTTTACTGAAGTTTTTCTCAAGAAGTAAATAAAGGATGTAATGCATGTCTATGGTACCTTACTTTTATCTTAGTAGTTTCCTTAAAGTGTTTTGTTTTTTCCCTAAGTTTTCTCTTTTTTCCATTTTATACTAAAATCTCACTCTTATACTACAGAATTAACATAAGTAAAACATACTTATATGTTCATTTTAAAAGCAATTTGAATGTAGTCAATATGGTTTTAAAATGCCTGTCAATTAGTTTTGAATATATGAAAAGCTATTGTGTTGGCTGTGGTAAAATTTCTTTTAGAAAAATGGACTTGGTTAATTTTATAAAAAGGAGAGAGAGAGAGAGAGAGAGAGAGAGAGAGAGAGAGAGAGAGAGACAGAGAGAGAGGAGAGATTTAATTTGAACAGTTTTTAAAAATAGTTTTCTAGAGTACATTTTGCAAATCTGTCAGAATGAACCAGTAAAATGACAATTAAGATTGTGGTACTACAGTAGTAACAATGAGGATAGCTTTTCTTGTTTTGCTACATGTTGAAATCATTGCTTTCCTTCCAAAGGAAATGAATTATTCTCTGTTGCAGCATACATTTTTGCCTTAGCATAGACTTAGTTTTATTCAATACCCAGTCTAGAAAATATTCTATAAAAGTAATAAATCATTTTAATATCTCAGTTCCATATTACATTATCTTCAACTTTCATTTACTATGCATTTTATATTTTCTATTCCAAGGCTGAAACAATATTTATAAACTACTTGTCTATTTGGATACCTTATCACAGTTTTAATATATGATCTCCATTTGCTGTTGCATAACAAGCCCATCTGTGCAGTCCTTATCAGACAGACACAATTATTTAGAGGTTTCATCTCATGTCACAGTGCTAGTAAGTGCTTCCTGTGATTCAAATCTTATTTACTTTTTTATTATTATTTGCTTTTTGAAGTCAAGAGGTATAAGCTGCCTCATGGTGGGTAAATTTTAGAAATCAGTTTAATGAATATTGCAGAAGAATATTAATTTATTCAGGTATTAGCGGTTTTGATTCTGTCCTTTTCCACTCCACATTTGTTCAACTAATTTTTCCTTTTGTTATGATCCAAGTTATTATCATTTCATCAGTATTGATAATTGGAGTATCTTAGATCTCAAAACAGTCTCTGATTTTCTTTTTTTGTGCATGTTGGTAGAGACGTCTAGATTCCTTAAAAAGATCTAAATAAAACTAATGATTACGGAGAGTAAGCAACAGGCTACATGGGCCTATTCACTTTGTATTCAATTCTCTTTTATATATTTAAATTTTATAAATGAATATGTATTCATTAATTTTTGCCTACAAACTCTGGTAGCCATTGCTTTCAAACTTATTTTCCTGATCAGGCATCATATTGTCATAGGCAGAGAAGCATGGCTTGTATTTTTATGTGAACTCTTTGGCACTGGAAATTTTAAAATCCTTTCAATTTCAAAGTTAATATTTAAGAACATGGCTTAGGTGAGGATGAGAGGTAGGAGATATTATAATATTAAAGCAGGCAAGAGGAGGAAATCTACAGAATCTTCTTAGCTGCATTTTAAGATTGAATAAGCGAGAGAGGTACAGAGAACGTATTATCAAAATGAAGTTTATCTACAATGAAGATCCTCAAACTTTCATTCATGCAATTATTATTTGTTGGTTACTATTATGTGTTATACATCATCTTAGGTGCTAAGGATACAGCAATACCTGGTTACAAAAGTCTTTACCCTCATAGATCTTGCACTGTATCTAAAGGGGGTTAAGAAAACTACTTCATCTCTGTATTTCTCACCCTCACTGAAAATGGGCTTAATAATGACATCTCCATAAAGAGATTATGAAGACCAAATATGTTAGTGATGCACGGCACCTTGAAAAATGCCTGGCATATATTAAATGTCCAATCTAGATTAGCAGTCATTATTAAGTTAATTTCTCTTTTAAGCTAAACTTAACTATCTTGGAATTGGAGAAAGACAGAAAGCCATTTTCTCAATGAATCCATTGCTTTTCTGTTCTACATGAGGATTGTACAGTTATTTTTTGCTGGGAAGCATAATAGAGGGGTATTAAAATATCTGGTGAAATGTCAGCTGCTGTCTTCATAAGCTGAATATCAGAGTTAAAAAACCCTCATCAAATTTTGTAATTCCAAATTTAGAGAGGCATTCTTTAACCAAATAATATTATTCTTTCCTCACCAGTATGTCCCAAAACTTCTCATTTACTTTTTTCCTGCACAAAGATCATTGAAGTCTGAAATTCATAGAATTTAAACTATCTAACACGACAACACAATCCAACACAGTCCAGCATTCCACAACAATAGTGAGTTATTCAAAGAAGTTGTCGACCATAGCCATTTACAGTTCAGCTTAACATTATGGCCCCACAATGTATACTTCACTTTTCTACTTTTCTGCTGGATGGTTAAGACCTAGATAGAGCAAGACTTATACACAAACACATGTACTTTATGTTTCTTATGTGGTCAGTGAAGTCCCCTCAGGGTTTATCTTGTAGTCCTGTACATTATTCTGTAGATCCTGTCTGTGTCATCCATGTGGATGAGTCACGGCCAATGCTTGACCAGTTTGCTCTCTGTGAGAGCCTGAGAGAAAGTTTTCTCTCCATGTGACTCTCCCCAGGAACACTATAGAACTTCATTCTTTTTCCTCTGTGGCTCCATAATCTCCTTGTTGAGAAAATTTGGAGCTCAACTGAGTTTCATGATGTTGCAGTACAGGTTCTCCTATGTCCTGAGTCTCTGCTGACCTTGAAATGCTGGAGCCAAAATGTTGGCTGGCGATGTGGCTCTTCTGCTTCTCCAACTCTGATTTGTTAGTTGAATGACAATGGAGTGCCCACCTTTGACAGGTGTAGACAAAGGAAGGGGTATAGAAAGAAAAAATCATGATGTGTGTATACAGACAGTACAGTTGGGATAGATAACGCTGTGCTTCTACATAATTCTATGAGAGGCAAGATCTGCACTAATGGTGGTTGGACAGGATATTATTTCAGCTTCTAGTACTACGGTCATCCACTAGGAAAATAATTATTGAATTTTTGATATAATTCAGGTATAAAAAATAAGATAAGTAAGCAGCTACACTCTTAATTCACTGATAAGAGATATCTGATAAAATAATATCTGTCAGTATAATATCATGTATGCACCTTGTACAATACCAAAACGTTATGAAAATAGCTTGCAATGTATTAATTTATCGAATCTGTATGGTTAAGGTGTCTTGAAACTGTCTGACTGACATACCAATAAAATAAAATAAAATAAAATAAAAAATAAAGTGAAAACATCTGGCAAATACTGCCTTAGATTTGTGATCAAGGTTAGCATCACCAGTGAGAGCATGTGTTCTTGGTGCATGATGATGATAGCATCTCTGTGGTTTTCCTCCCCAAAATACCTGAAAATCTCATCTGCATGTATGATGGCATCATCAAAATGTAAATTGAGGAATGTTCTACAAAAAGTGTACAATACTACTGAAAAATGTGTAGGTCGTGAGTACAGGCAATTGTTACACCAGAGGAGGAGAGACATAACAATATAATATCCCATCTTAGAACAGAAAATAAACTTTGGGGGAAAACTGGTGATATCCAAGTTCAGTTAATAGTAATTAACAATGTATCTTCATTAGTTCTGAAAAAATTTACCATGATGATATAGGATGTTAACAGCAAAAGACATCAGATAAAAAGTTTATGGAAATTCCCTGTGCTATCATACATATAAAATTTAAAATGTTCTTTAATTAGCAGCTTATTTTAGCATGAAAGTACCACAGAAAACTCATTTGGCTCAGTCTATTCATTTTATGAAAGAGGAAACTAAAAGAGAGATGAACTCTTTCTTCTAAGACACAGAGAGATGACACTTGGACTCTTCATTTTCTTCTCAGTTTGAGTTTACTAAGCCATACTACTTTTGTTTTATTCAAATCCATGAGAGGATGTGATTCATATATTTCATTCTATCACACTTACTACTGAAGTAACTTGACAAAATATTGGGCTAATGCAGAAAATTCTTCATGTTAAATTTTCTGTCAACAACTTAATTCTATTTGAGAAAAAAACCCCTGCATTTTACAATGGATTGATTATTTAAAGTAATTTTGATCAGTTATACCAGCTAAGTGCATAAGAAAGTAGTGAAAACTCTATGAAAACCTCTCTAGTTTGAAACACATGTATATTAATAAACTCAGCCTTGTACAGGAAAGGTTTTTACTGGATTACCAGGTCATATGCAATTGGAAAACATGTATTCCATTACATTTTTTTTACAAATTCTTTTCTTTTATAGAATCAATTTTCCTAGCATTTTATTTAAAATTGATTTGTTTGTTGTCCAAAGACTTGTTGTCTGTTTTTGAAATGGATTCAAGCTGTCTTTTTCTTTTTCTTTCTTTTTTTTTTTTTTTTTTTTTTTTTTTTTTTTTTTTTTTTTTTTTTTTTTTTTTTTTTTTTTTTTTTTTTTTTTTTTTTTTTTTTTTTTTTTTTTTTTTTTTTTTTTTTTTGGCTGACTAAGGGATTGAACTCAGGCCCTTAGGCTTGCCAGAGAAGTACCTATTCCACTGATCCATCTCCCTGGCTCCTGTCTTTTGAGAAATAGTAAGTGTTGAGAAATTTATTCAACTTCATATGATTCCTGAAAGTTAATTCAATTTCATATGACCCCTGAAAATGAGCGATTTTTTCTTTTTTTAAATTTTTATTCATTTTGATCAGAAAAAAAGATAAAATTGCAATGAAACAGTTTCAAAACAGGTTAGTAGGACAGTTAATATAATTAATACACCTCCTAGTGTTTTCTACATAGTAGTTATTCAGAGGACAGATGCAGGCATGATATCTTTTTTTTTTTTTTTTTTTTTTTTTTTTTTTTTTTTTTTTTTTTTTTTTTTTTTTTTTTTTTTTTTTTGCAGAACCTGGGATTGAACTCAGACCCTTGTACTTGCCAGGGACGCACTTATTCCACTGAGCCATCTCTCTGGCCCCCGGACATGATATCTTGTATAAACAATATTAGTACAAATCTTTCTTCTCATTGAACTAAAAGAAGGTAGCTCTATATCTATCATAACTATCCTGTACATACATATGCAACTCTCTCTCTCTCTCTCTCTCTCTCTCTCTCTCTCTCTCTCTATATATATATATATATATATATATATTTCACTACAAAATTGTTCTTTATTTATATTCCCCTTTTTTGTTTTATTTTGTCAGAGATGGGTGTCCCATTAATTTTAGAGAAGCTGTGTTTTCTACATGCCGAAAACTAAAACTTGACCTGGGTCTATCACCATGCAATAAACTAAGGCCAAAATGGATTAAAGATCCAAACATTAAAGCAAAAACACTAAATCTCCTAGAAGAGAAAGTAGGTAGAAATATTGAAGACATAGGGGTAGGCAAACAGTTCGTGAACAAAAATCAAACTGCATGGGAAATACTTGAAAGAATCAACAAGTGAGATCTCATTTATTGAGATGTTTCTGCACCTCAAAAGAAATCACCAACAGAGTGAAAAGTCAACCAAAAAATCTGGGAAAAAATCTTAACTAATATGTAATTAGGCAAAGACCTTTTATCTAGAATTTATAAAGAACTAAAAATCATTACAGCCCCAAAATTTAAAGACCCAATCCAAAAATGGACATCTGAGATGAACACACATTTCTCAGAGGAAGAAATACAAGAAGCAAATAAATACATGAAACAATGCTGCATATCACTGGTGATCTGAGAAATGCAAATTACAATAACACTGAGATATCATCTCACCCCAGAAAGAATTGGCTATCATAAACAAATTAACCAGCAATAAATGTTGGAGAGGCTGTGGGGGAAAGAGTACCCTTCTCCACTGCTGGTGGGTGTAGATTGGTTCAAGCATCATGGAAAACAGTGTGGAGACTCCTCAAAAAACTAGGATTGGGAATCCCATTCAATCCACCTATCTGCCTTATGGGAATTTTCCCTAAAGAACTGAAAACATCCTATCATAGTGATATATGTGTGCCTATGTTCATAGCAGCACAGTCCGTGATAGCCAAATCTTGGAAACAGCCAAAATGGCCTTCATCTGAGGAATGGATGAAAAAGATGTGGGGTAACTTTTTTCTTAATGTTTTCTGAAATGTCAGCTTCTCTGTTTTCATTATTTTTTATTATTTACAACTATAACTTTGACTTCTTATATATTATTAAAATCTATAATATATAGCATTTCTTTATAAATCATTAAAAACCAACTGTATGTTACAATAGAAAGAGGGAAGTTATGAAGAGGAAATTCACAAAAGAACATAAATTAATTAACAGTGACAACTTAAAGTATTCATACATAGTAGTAATTTAATAATACAACTTAGGAGAGTACAGATTTCATCAAGATGGTAGAATAGGAATTTCTATTCTACCATCTCCTTCACAAGAACATCAATTTGAACAAGCATACAGCCTACAAAAATCCTTTCACAAGAGTTATGGAATCCAGTTGAGAGATTATAGCACGAAGATGGAATGTTAATAAAAGTTGCAATGAAGAATATGAGGAGAGTTTCACACTACCTGTACCAGCACTCCTCCAAACCTGTGCAGTCATGCTGACAGTTATTCTCAGTGTGGTGAAAACAGAGGGAAGAAAGCACCCAACTTTACTGTGGAAAAGACCAGACATTCTCCAGACTGTTCATTATGCACCAAGTATATAGGGCATTATCAATGCCAGGTAAAGCTCTGTGTCCTGAGGCTCTAGGACGTTCCTCCTAAAAAATCCAGGTTCCAGGTATAATCATTACCAGACAGGGCTCCTAGCGCCTAAATTCTAGCATGCTTACTTGAGCTCCAGACTCTAGGTCCTCATCAACACTTCACTGGCCCTCATATCTCAAGCTCCTGTCTTGCCTTAATGTCAGGCCACCCCTTGTGGTTCCAGGCACCACAGTGGCACGAGTGGAACCAGACTACAGGTCTGCCTTCTACTGACAGAGGTACTAGATGTGTCTGCTCAAACATTCAAGCAATAAGCCTGCCTACAGACCCTCCCAGATAATGCATACAGATCTCTGTAGGAGTAGACTGGTAAAAGGCTTTTCCTGATCAAACTAGTCTGTGAAGATTGGAAGAAGTAACAAAGTCAAAAAGATGTTGAGTGATCAGGGAAGCATGATACCATCAAAGTAACAAAAAATAAAGCTTGTAGTTTTTTTTTTATTTTGGCTGTTGTTTCTTTTTTGTTCTGAGAAAGGGTCTTGCTATGTATTTCAAACTAGCCCTAAACTCACTAGGTCAAGATGGCCTCAACCCCACTGCAGTTCTCTTGCCCTAACCTCCTCAATGCTGGGATTATAGACTTGTACCACTATGCTTGGAAGGATAAAACATTTCTAATCAATACTAAAAAATTGAGACCTATAAATTTCTTAACAAAGAGTTGGAAATAATCATTTAAAAAAATTCAGTGAGCTATAAAAGAAAAACTTAGAAGCCAAGTGTATCCATTTTGCTATAAAAACCTTAAATTTATAGCCAAGAAGCATTCCATTGTGCAGAGATACTACACAAGAATCTGTTGATGGGTATATAGGTGGCTTCCATGATTTAGCTATTGTAAATTTTATTTTATTTTTTTTTACTTATTTTTATTTTTATTTTTTAATTTTTTTCCATTTATTTTTATTTTATTGAAATACAAATGTCAATCAGACAGTTTCAAAACACCTTAACCATACAGAGTCGATGAATTAATACATTGCAAACTGTTTTCATAAAGTTTTGGTATTGTACAAGGTGCATACATGATATTGTAAATTTTAATGCTGACTGAAAAATGCCAGGCACATAAACTTAAATATTGTATGGTATCTCTAATTTGAGGAAGGCAAAATACAAAGAGATTAATAAAGGTTGGATATAAGAAAACTGTGGTGCTATTATAAATTGGAAGGGGGCCAAGAGACTAAAAGTGCAGGTTGAGGGAGAGTGGAAAAGAAAATAAGGTAGAGTAAAGTTGCGGCATATGCAGGAACCTTAGAACCTAAATGAATGTAAACACCATATGCAATAACATGAGGAAAAATGAAAACAATCACAATAATGAAAGTGGACAAAGAGGGGGCTGGGGAGATGGCTCAATAGAATAAATGCTTCCCTGGCAAGCGTAAGGGTCTGAGTTCAATCCCCAGTTCTGAAAAAAAAAAAAAGGTAATGGATAAAGAGGAATTAGAGGAGAAAGGAAGGAAGGTGAGTGATGGAAAAGGGTATTTTTTAAAAGAAACATTATACACATGTAGTCAGACAAATTTTGAAACTGAAAAACACACTGATTGAACTGAAATATTGCTTCAGAGCCTTCAGCAACCTATTTGTTCAAGCAGAAACATGTGAGCTCAAATATGCTTCATTTGAAATAAGTGAGGTAAACCCGGGCGTGGTGGCTCAGGCCTGTAATCCCAGCATTCGGGAGGCTGAGGCAGGAGGATTGTTGTGAGTTCGAGACCAGCTTGAGCTACAAAGTGAGCTAAGGCCAGCCTGAGCTGCATAGTGGGACCCTGTCTCAAAAAGACAAATAAATAAATAAATAAATAAATAAATAAATAAATAAATGAAATTAGGTAAACAAAGTCTTATAAAAATATGAATAAAGCCTATAGAAAATGTGGCACATCATAAAATAAACTAATATACGCATTATAGAAGTACTTGAGAATGCAAAGAATGAAATAGGACATTTATTTAAAGAAATAATAGCTGAAAACTTCCCAAATCAGGAGGAATGAACATCTAGACTAATGAAGTCCAAATAACTTCCAAATAGATTAAAAATAAAGATGTGTACTCAGAACTATAATGAAATGCTTCAAAGTTCAAGAAAAAGAGAATTTTGAAAGCAGTAAAGAAAAATGATTCATAACAGGAACCTCCATGAAAATATCAGTGGGTTTCTCAACAGAAACCTTTCAAGCAAGAGAGTATAGATCCTTCATTTAAAGTACTACAAAGAGAAAATATCCTCGAACCAGTAATATGATAAATGGTAAAACTGTCCTTCAAGAATGAAGGTGTGGGCCGGCGGTATAGCTCAGCGGACTAAGCGCTTGCTTAGGTAAGCGCAGGGACCAGTGTTCGATCCTTGGTTCCCCCAGCCGCGCCGGCCCCGCCTTCGGGTGCGCTGAGCCGGCGATGCAATCCGGGCGCGGTGGCGCGTGCCTGTAATCCCAGCACATGGGAGGCAAAAAGCAGGAAGATCGCTATGAATGTGGGC